>WNWU01000040.1:10017127-10046384 GCA_012654045.1 Ptyas mucosa
TTCTATTCTATTCTATTCTATTCTATTCTATTCTATTCTATTCTATTCTATTCTATTCCTCTGGGGATAAGGGGTGAATTAATGTTCTAAGAGTACCAGGATATTTTTTCCCCTCATGTTAAGTGGACAAGACTTCAACTATAGCATGTTCTATGGAAAATAGAACTACATAATATTTAACTTGGAAGCAAGTTCATCACTGAGTCCATGGGAATTGGCATTGATGGAGCTGTCCCAAGCATCAGCTTGAGGTTCACAGGTGTCTCCCTAACTCTCTCTGGCAAAAGTGTCTACACAGCAGAACAGAAGTCAGGTAAACTTATGCCAGAAATCTTGACCTCCCCAGGAGCCAACAGGATGAATTAAATGGGAAACGATTAATGGAGCAAGAAGGAGATGGGGGTTGAAAGCCAATTACTTTGTTTCCTTGTAAGCAATGAGAGCATCTCTTTTCAGGGCCCTGACCGAACTCCCAAGCCATCAAGGCCACTGCAAGTGCATTTCCATGTCATGCCCACTGTAATGAGAAGTGACAGCTGATGAAAGCTTTTCTTCATGGCCTTCTGACACTGCTGTTTTGTGTCGGCACATGTCAGGGTGAAGTGAGTCTAAACACAGAAAACAGCAAGCCTGGAGAATGTTTCACTGTCATTGGAACGAGTTGGGGAGTGGCGAACACCATGCCCCCATTTTTCCAAGGGAGTTGGAATGATTGGGTATCCAACTGGCTTGAAAGGGACAATGGAGGCCTTTATATTCCTTCCACGGAAATTGTGTGTGTTATGTGTGAGTGTGCAGACCGCAGCTCTGCAGCAAACCCAACTTCCCAGTCACCACAGTATCTTGTTTGCATTACATTGAAGATCATTCACTGGAAATTTGTTTGTCATGGAGGGTTTGAAGTGGTGAACATTTCCCATATGAGTTTAGCTCTGACTTATTTTCCTCAACACTTTGCCCAGCTAGTGGCTTGAAACTCTAATCTATCATTAAATAGAGTAGAGTGAGCCATATAAATCAAATAAAAAACAGGAGAAGGGATCAGTTCTCTTCAACACTTCAGTCCAGGGTGTTTCATGGAGGTTCAGAATTGACACTCGGTCTCAATCGCACAATTTTGATTATTCAAGGGATGATAATTCATTACCAACCTTAAGCTGACACAATACATATTTGAAGTAAAACATAATATCTCTGTTTTACGTCACAAAATGGCAGATATATGTTTGTATTTTAAATTGAATCTCATTCGTCTTAGACAAACCTATTCTTCTAATTCCAGGATATTATTTAATAATCTTGCATTGCTCTAATTTTGTATATTTGAGAGTATATTCTGTATTAAATTTTCATATCCAATTACAATGGTGGTCAAGTGGGCTAACACTGGAATTGGAGGGTAATCTCAGCACAACTCCACCAGTCTTATGCAGTTGCTCTTGCTGAGGCCTCCTTGAATACTTTCCTTAAGTCTGAACAGATGATGATGATAACACTCTTATTTGGTGAACTGCAGCTAACTAAACCACAAGAATATACCCTAGATCAGTGATGGCTAACCTTTTTGCCGTCGCGTGTGGAAAGGGGGGGAGCGCGGGGAGGTCGCCCACGTGCGTGCCCATACCCATAATTCAATGCACCCCACGCATGCGTGTGTGACCCCCCCAAGCCCCCTGCTTTTAGCACGTGATGGCATGATGGGCCTAGTAGGCCCATTTTTCACCCTCCCCAGGCTCCAGATGCCTGGGGAATCTGGCGAAAACGGCGAAAACCGTAAGGCGAAAACGGCCTTACCCACCCCCCCAGAGGCCCTCTGGAGGCTGGAAATAGCCTATTTCCCAACTTCCGGTGGGACCAGAAGGCCAAAAAATCAACTGGCTGGCGCATGCATGTGCACTGGAGCTGAGCTACGGCAACGTTCGCGTGCCCACAGATATGGCTCCATGTGCCACCTGTGGCACCCGTGCCATAGGTTTGCCATCACGGCCCTAGATTAACACAGGGGTAAACTGCAATGGAAAAGTGAACACAGTGTAACAAACAACAACAACAAAGCACCAGGCCATCTTATGCTGTCTTTCTATTTTGATGAATTTATATTCTGCTCTAGTTTCTAATTTATTTCAAGTAGCCTTTCTTTAGGAATAAAATTCATGTCCCATCCTAACTATTATTCTCTGCACAATCATACTTTGGCTTGAGGACATACTGTCCTGTAATTTTTTTTCTTTTCTTAATTCAGTTCCTTGCAACACATCCCCTCTATCATGGTTTTACTCACAATTGCAGTTTAAAGAAAAGTGATTCAATGGTTAATATTAGTGTGGAAACATGTTGCCTTCTTCAGAATTTGTGTTTGGGATCAGTGCGAGAGGAAACTTTTGACAGTAGAGATGAACATCTTCCTTACAATTTATTATTTGATTAATTATTTAGAAAAAAATGTTCAAGGGTTGATGTCTCCTAGGTGTGAGGTTCCGTCTGGCAGCCAATTTAGGTGTGAGGTTCTGTCTCCACCCAATTTGATAGAGTGGCCATTGGTGGGCCACACATTGTCCTTCCTTTTTCCAAACCTTAGGTCATGATCTTTGGAGTAAATACAATTTCAGGACCAAATTAGAGAATGGTATGCCAGCAGTTGCTGAGACTGAAGAAAAAAAAATCACAAATATATCCATTTGGATCCATATCCAAATATAAGCCATTCATGAGCTTTAAAATGCAATTTTCAATATGTGCCTGATAATAGCAAAGTTAGTGTATGCTTTATTTCTAGAGGAAGAATATTTCAAAGAATGGGTGCTGCAAAGAAAATGAACATTTGATTTTTTCCCATTCATGCTTCATCTTCATCTTTCCTTCTTTTCCCACTGTCTTTTCTCTTTCTCCCCTTGCCTACCTTTCTGGTGTAATATTCTCCTCTTCCTCCCATTTCTCCTTTAGCTGTTTTCCTTCCTTAGCTCTTCATTTTATCTCCATTTCATAAAAATAAGCCTTGAAATAAGCTTGCATTGTGTATAGTGGATTAACCTTTCTCTTCCGCTGTTCAAACCCTTGCTCAGCAATTACATCTTAGAAAACATTCATGATTTAGCCTAGTTTAAGGCCAGTGGATACATTTGACAATGGTGATGCACAAAGTGTTTTGAAACTGAAACTTTTTCAGCTTAAGACACTCCATTTGAAGTTTGAAATGCTCCATTTTGTGTTCAGGCCATTTTGGAAGTATACCAATGGTTCCATTTCACATTCAAACGACCTACATTTGAGCTGAAACAAGGAGCTCAAAATATTCCCAGAATGATCAGAATAATTCTGATTAGGTCGAAACAGCCCATTTGGAACTCCAAAAACATTCTGTGCCCAAAATGCTTTGTATTCAAAATTTTGACATACCTCTGATTTATAACCTGTCATTGATGTTTTCAAAAATTGGAGACCATGATGGGAACAGCACATAAAAGCAAGCTACATATTCATTTTGACTCAAACTGGTAATGTTGGCCTTGGTTGAGCCAAACCATCCATCCACGAACTTTTCTATACACAAAAGAATTGAGAGTTTGTCTCAGCCTGACAAGTATTTTTCCGAGTACTGAATAGGGCTAAAGAGTCAGAGAAGAAAGAAAGGAAGGGGAAAAAAATAGGGGGGGGGGGTAAGGTTAGTGGTTGTTGCTGAGAAGAGGGAAGGAATAGAGAAAATTAAGTATGTAAGCAAGATGGTAGGAAATGATGTGGTAAAAGGAAGGGGGAGCAGGACTGAAGGCAGAGAAGAGTAATATGGATTATCTTTGCTTCACTCACCTCATAAAATCATTCCAAGATCCCTTTTGGCTGAATTTTGCCCCAAATCTGGAGGGGAAAAAAATTCCAGGATTCGTTTCTTCCAAACCACGGCCATCCAGAATGGTTTGGCAGAGCTTTGGGAATATGATGTGTTTGCTCTGAGTTAATACAAAGCAAAACATGTTTTCTACTTCATTCAGACCCATATTTCTTCAGATGCCTTTGGCTTCCCAGGATGCTTTACATCATCCAGCTTAATTTTGTGTCCCCCCCCCCGAGCAAATAGATACAGTTCCAAGGCAAGATACCACCATTTTTATTTGTTAAGAATGCCTACATGGCTCAGTTTGGAAAGAAAGACAATGTGGGAAGCTTGCACTTTATTTGATGGCAGGCAAACATCACATTGTTACTTTATTTGAAAAGATTCTCTGAGGAAATTTTAAAAATCGGATGAGGAAGGAAATCTCCCCTAAGAGAGATAGCAACTGACACATTGCTTTTATTTGGTTGATAGCTTGATTGGTTTGTTTGTCACCCATCTTTCTTTGACCTGCTAGCACAGCTCTTACTTTCAGGATTTACTACCTAGATAGACACAACCTGCCCATGTCTTACTTCCAGGTTTTGTCAAATAAAGAGATGACTAAAAAGAAAAAAAGAAAACAGAAAAGAGATGGATAGCTGGTGAATTGTTATGGACAATGGCAGAGGAGATCTAAGTTCAGATAGTTCATTAAATGTGAAAGCATATTGGATGATTCTGGACCACTAACTTTCCCTCAACCCGTTTTCTCCTAGGAAAATGGAGTGCTATTTGTAATGTTTTGAACTCCTGGAGGAAAGACAATATGTAAATCTAATGCCCTGAAAACAAATGAAAAAGAAAAGAGAAAAATGGAAAGGGGAGACATATATGCAGTTACTGTAATTCTCTTTTTCCCAATTGTGCAAACTGCATTGTATTTTATGGACTACCCAATACGAAGAATTTTGCACACAGAACTCTGTCACAAATTTTATGATGCAGAAGTCATTGGAAAATTACTTGGCCCAGTAGTCTTGTTTGAAGCCCTCTAGCTTGCATATGCATCAAACAGCAAACCCTAAAAGTGTCACAAAACACTTTGTCCACAGATAGCAACTCCATGTGCTAGACAATTTCTCCAACTATTTTTATGGACCTCATCAAACATTGTGTCCATACTCTTTCTCCAAAACAATCTTTACTGTGCTCCCATTTTCTTTCTCCTTTAAGAGCCTGGCTTTCAAGTCAGAAGCTACAGGCATCACAAGTCTGTACTTTTATGATGCAAGGGAACTGCCAAAGGAAACAGATGGGGCTTTATGATAGCAAATTGCAAAGAAATAAAAAGGTAGAAGGGTAATTCTGGGATTATAAAGCTCAGAATTTTTGTAAGACCATTTGGGATTGTTGTACAGCTTTCCCCCCTTTAAAAATAATAAAAAAGGTAGGGGAATTGTTCCATTTCATTAAACTGCTACACTGCCAATGTTGAAAAACACGAAGTCTCTAAAAGTATTTTGTTATTAAAAAAAATTCCTTGGAGCCTGAAGAATCCTGAAGTTTGGACAATGAAGAGGTTAGCATCCAAGACTTTCAAAAGGAATGATGATAATGGTAATTCCTTCCTTCCTTCCTTCCTTCCTTCCTTCCTTCCTTCCTTCCTTCCTTCCTTCCTGTAAGTTTTTTTTATTCTTGATATCTGCCTGGACTAGTTCTTCCAGTTTTCTTGGCAAGGCTTTTTGCAGTAGTTTGTTCTTCCTAGAACAGAGAGAGAGGGAGCGGCCAAAATACACCCAGACCAACATTGTGCAGGATCGATATGATAGCCCTCCACTTTCTACTCTGGTGCCTCAACCACTACACCAAGCTGTCTGGCTTTGATCAAGACCAATATAACACTTCTAGAGCCATGGTGAGGCAGTGGTTAGAATGTAGTATTGCAAGCTGACTCTGCCCACTGCCAGGAGTTCGATCCTGACTGGCTCAAGTTGATTCAACCTTCCATCCTTTCAAGGTCAGTAAAATGAGGACCCAGATTGTTGGGAGAAAAATGCTGACTTTATAAGACTGCTTAGAGAGTGATGTTAAGCACTATGATGTAATATATACGTCTAAGTGCTATTGCTATTCTTTACATTGTTTTTACACCTTTAAAACAATGTAAACACCTTTACACCTGTTGGTACCATCCATTAGATTGTACCAGATTCCCAATGATCAAACTGTTAGTCTCCACAGGAGGCTGAAAATGCAAAAGGTAGTCATATTTCCAGCACTAATAATGCCATTTACAACACTTTCATTTCTATACCAAGTCAGACTCTAGCTTTTGCCACAGAGTGTAGACTAGAGGATAGGAGCAGCAGGCTGAGAATTGTTGCCACTCTATGGTATCTGCTTGCAGCTCCTAGCTTCTTGTGGAATTTCTGGCATCTGAGGAGTCTCACCACTACCTCTTCCTCCCTGTATGACCACATGGAAAAGTATGGCTTCCAGCTTCAATAAGAGCTTGAAGGGTAACTTAGCAAGTGGCAACTGACCTTTGAGTTTGGAAGCTAGTTAGGATTGGGCCTGTTTAGTACATAGATGGGAGAAAATTAGGACATTCCAGGGTTTTTTACTCTTTGAGGAAATTGAAAAATATTCTACAAGATGATAGTTGTAAACCAGCTCCAGCTAAGAAAATTATATGGCTGTCTGCAAATACCCGGAGTTGAGCTTGACTTAAGGATTTCAGTCTTATCAATTTCAGTCAATCAATCTAAATGATTGTTTTTTCCCCTCTTTCTACCAGCTTGAGAAGCCCCAAATATTTTTATACAAAGTGATGTACAAACTGAAGAAAGAAGATTTTTCTCTAGTCAGAACCTAACTTAAAAAGAAGATCCCTTGCTAGTTTAGAACTCATTTTTTCTCTTCCAAAAACTGTCAGTTACATACATGGGACATCACCATGTTAAAAAAAAAACACCACAGGTATATGTGGAATTGTATATTTGCAGTTACCATCTTGATTTATTCTGTAGATAATCCTGTAGCAGGTAAGGCTTGTTGCTTTGCATGACTTCTGTCTTCAGATGCAAAAGCTAATATGCATTCCTTTTCTATATGAGGATATGTATTTGCATATACATTAGGTCTGTATGTCACTGAAAGCAAAGTGCTTGAACAAAGATCTGGGTTTTAAATATGTCCCTTTGATATGGATTATAATGGCAAATGTAGCAAATATGCTTTCTGCCATGAAAGTGAGGAAGGAAGGAAGGAAGGAAGGAAGGAAGGAAGGAAGGAAGGAAGGTTAACCAAGAAAATAAGAAAAATAAACCCTGCAAATGATTCATTCTGGTAAATGAAGAAATATGGAGGGTGATTTCACTTCAATCATTCTTACATCTCTTAGATCTGGACTACAAACATCCAGATGACCATGACAAGGCAGCAAAGAGATTTAGGAAACTCTGTAGCAGTACTATAGAAAAGAAGGGAAGAAGGGAGTAGAAGGGCTGCACTGTAAATGGTTTAATATATTTTATGAATAAAGAGAGAATCACACAATAACCAAAATATCTGGCACTGGAATAACTCAGATAGATGTACTGTAGCTGCTGCCTTTATTTTTCTTTTTCATTTTTGTGTATAACATTTATTCCATTTTATTCAACTTTTTTAGACACCCACAAAATGTTAGTTCTCTCCTTAGGGAGTCTATGGTGTCCACAGTCCAAGCATTTATTTTTTTAAAAAAAATACTATCTAGTTTTTCAAGAAACTGAAATGCAAAGTAAAATGTGTAGTCATGTTTCTTCCTCTATTGTAACAAGCGTTTACCTCTTTTTGGAAAAATTTAATCAAGAAACATGGACTTCCAGCATTGAAAGAATATATATGCTATCTGGAGAAAGAAGTATCCAATTATTATTTTTAAATTCTTCCATGTCCCAAAAGTTTTCTCCATCTCTTCACCAGACTCCATAGTCTGAGAAATAGCCGGCAAATTTCATTCATTTACGTTTTAAAAAAAATTAAATGCCTGTCAACGTAAAATGCATTGTATATGTATGAAATATAGTATAGAATCTTTTAGTTAGAATCTGGTCACATATTATCTAAGAGGAATGCAGTGCTTGCATAATTAACTCCGGGTAACATTAAAAAAAACAAACATTCAATCTAGGAATAAGTATAAAAAATTCTATTTAAATGATATGATTTTAACATCATACTTGGAGGTCCAGGAGTGTATTTTCATAGAATTTAATATTTGTGTATATGCATACAAATAAATAGACATCTCATTTTATTTGACTGCACAGACAACTGGACATCCTGCTGCCAAGTTACTCAGTGGGATTGTTATTGGAACATTTTTGAAGGATGATCATCTGCTTTCCTGGGGCAACTCATGGAAGAAGATGTGCTTTGCAAGCAGAAAGTTTTATATAAGATCCCCCAGAGAGCTGCTGCTAGTCACAATTGATAATATTAAGGTAAAAGGACCTGGTTGGATGTTCTGACACAATAGGACAGCTTCCTGGGTTTCACTAGATTTGTAGATCTATTACTTATTCCTAGATATATTCACTCTGCATTCTAGACACCACTTGACACATGAGCCTAGGACATGTCATCTTTATGGCACATTTAGGCAAGACTGTAACAGAACATTTTTTGTAGGTTCCAAGTTAAAAAAAAATGTATGCATCAAACAATGGGGGGAACTGTTACAATGTCGCTTGATCTGTCAGGAAGTATAGCTGTGTGATTAACTCAGTGTTTGGAGTTCAAAAAGTTTATCATACTTTTTTCACAGTTCCTGACTGAAAATAGGAGAGTCTATGATAAAAAAAGCTGGTCATGTTTAACAAATATTCAGTTAATTATTTACAATATTCCTATGGGGTCTTTATAGGATCTAGAGCAGGGGTCTGCAACCTTAAACACTCAAAGAGCCATTTGGACCCATTTCCCACAGGAAAGAAAACACCGGGAGCCACAAAAACCTTCCCGTGCCTGACTATTTCTTGAGCGGCCACAAAACTAGCATATGTAGTTGAATTAAACGTTCTGTTTTCTTCTGAAACTTTTCTTGGATTTATCCATGGTTGGCCTACCAGGGGTGAAAAGCTCAATAAATCATGTGCCGGCGGGTGTCACACATCAGCAGTTGCGACCCATATTTTGAGTGACAGGGAGCCACAGCAGAGGGGTGAAAGAGCCACATGCGGCTCCAGAGCCGCAGGTTGTTGACCCCTGATCTAGAGGCAATTTTAGAATTTAAGGTGATGATTCAAACTGCTTCCCATTTATCTCTTTTTGCAAATTATAATAATCTTAAGACATTAAAATAAGGTTGGGTGTAGAGTGAATTGGCCATCAGATCATTGTTCCGAACCCATTGGTGTTCATGGACTCATGGGTTCTTTTTAAAATGTTCTTTTTTAACATTCATATATTAAAAACAAAGGCAGGAAAGTTGATTTAAATGATTACTTATGTGAAACAGCTCTGATGTGCACCAGGTTTTTTCCTAACGTTTTGCTTCTATGCCACAAATACAGCAACATTTCTTTGTACCCGTAAACTTTATTAAAATATGTGCTTCTTCAGCCTTAAATTAAATTTAAAAAGTATTTTGACTCTTACAGAAATAGCATCAAAGTGAAGAAATGAGAGGATTACAATGCAAAGAAGTAACATAAAATAGCACATACAAAGGAAAGAAATTCCCACTGCCCCATCAATTTAAAAAAAATGTATGGATCTCTCTCTTGGCAGGCTTTAGATAGTTTACCCTACAATGCTGGAAAGAAAAGAAAAATAAAGCAATAACTCTAAAATAAATAAACTTCATATGATATTGTTTTTGAAAAGGAGCTACAAAATTCACAAAATATAACATGATACTGCATCCGTTTGCCTTTATTGTATCAGTTGTTCTGAAGAGTATGGAATTTGTTCCATACTCTTGACAACCTAACTTGAAATTTTCTTTAGCAACCAACTTGTGAGTGTATTTTTGTGAGATAAAAGCTGCATCCTTTAGCTTTTCAGCAAGAAAGTTGTAGGTTTACATTCAGAAAAAAAGGCATTGCAATTTCCAGTGGTGGAACAAGGCCCTGAATTAGCCATTACAGAAAAAAACAACAACATAGAGTTTTTCCATTTACAAATCAGTACTTATCTTTAAGTTGTCTGATGATATTGTTTTAGATAAAGATATAATTCAGGCATAAATGTTGGTGAGTGAATGAGAGCATTACCTTTGAGAACATTTTCTGATTCTCTTACTGCTCCAAGAGCTGAACATCACAACTTTATAAAATATATCTGCCATGTTAGAACATTTCAGTTCGATGTCATCTACAGAGATGCAAACACTGCTCCAAGACAAAAAAAAAAAGTTTCATCTGGAAATCTTCACCACATTCCAGGAAATTAAAAAGAAGAAATAACTCACAAGTTTTATTCAGATATTACAAAACTGCTTTGCTCCAGACTCTGAAAGGACAACAGGCATTCATTTGCTGTAAGATATAATTTTTGACTCATATAGTATTTCATCATGACACTAAATTGTTTTGCTGAGATATGTTATGCAAGCATGAGAGCTACACATGCTCACCTGATACACGCCACTTTGAGTTTTTAACAAAAGTGAGACACACTTGAAAAATTAAGGCTAAGCTAGATGAAGTGGAGTTTCAGTCGGTCATTTGCTTTCAGAATGCGGTACGTGTTACTTTAATAATCAAATAATCAAATAGTCTAATCTGCACTTTACTCTGCTACAAGTTCTTTCCATTAACTTTTAAGCCTTTCCAGTTTCAACTATGAGGTGAAAGAAATCAGCCTGGAGCAATAGACTGGTGAGAAATAAGGTGTTGGAGATGGGAATATTTAGAGTGTTTCTTCAGCTTTTACTTTAGCAGTAAAGTGATAGAAATGGAATAAGACATGTATCAGCCACTGTCACTTCTAGTTTGGCTTTACAAGTGCAACTATGAACCTGACAGAAATATCAAAAGATGCATCATTCTATGTGGAAAGGTACAATGGTACAAATATTCACAGAGACAATGAGACAATTAATTATTCTAGATCTGTAATTACTGTAGATTGTCATGCCAGCAAACAATTGTCTAGGATTTGGTATAGAAGTGCCAGACCAATGTTATTACTTATATGGCATAAATTTTAATTGAGAATAATTTCATTGCTCCATGGGGTGGGTTTTTTTGGAGGGGGAGAAGGGGAACTGGGGGATGAACCATAAATTAAACAGTGCTGTGGTTCCTAGTGCTTAGAATGGTTGCAGTGTGGCATACATTTTAGGAACCCTGGAAGTTTGAGCTCAAAAAAATCCAACATAATACAGGTTGTGTCCATCTTGCTGCTGTTAGTGTTTTGTCTTTTAGAGTCACAGGCACAACAGCTGTTCCAGTAGCTGTTGGAATGAATGATGAGCTCAGAAACACCTAAGACATAACAGTTGGAGATACAACAAAATATTTTCCCTTCTTTGTTGGGGTAGCTATAAAATATTTACTCAAATGTTTTATGGCACAATTTCAGAAAAAGAGGAGAGTTGGACATTCTGAGCTGAGAGGGAAAGCCATCCTGGTTGGTTGGAGGTAGTGACTGATGACCCAATGACCTCTTGAGTTTAAGTGGGAGAGACGACAAGGAAAATGACTTGGCTTTCTTTTTTCCTACTGTTGACTCATCAACTCAACCCATCTGTCACTGGGCTGTGGGCAGGGAAATCTGAGCCAATATAAGGCTTTATGGAGACAACAGGTGGGTGAGTCGGGGGTGGAAGAATAAGGCTTTGAAATGCCTTTCAAACTATAATGAAGATATTTTATCTTAATTAGTTTGGATATTGGATCTTCTTTGAGAAAACATCTAGATTTGGGGGTCACATGTTTGGACAAGGCTTCACATCACTCTTCAGTAAATGCCTAATGACCCGATCTCAAGGGTGTATATTAGCTTTAGTAATACAAACAGAAAAGTATCCTTACTTAGTAGGAAATTAGAATGTTTCAGCAAAGCTAAAATGTTATCTTCTGTTCCTCGCAGCTTTGAATAAAATCTGGTATCTTGCCAGACAAAGGCTGCTGTCCTAATGTCCTTATTAAGTCATATGAGGATCAAGTGCATAAATAATTTTGTAATGTGTATGAAGAGTTGAAATGTTTAGTGACTTTTTTTTACCCTGAAACTCACTGAAAACTTCTTTTCAGCCACTTTAGCAATGCAGAAGTCTAAATCTAACTTATATGAATTGACCAAGTAGAATAGATCAAATTGGAAAAATGTCTTTCAATCCTGATTATTTGGTTACCAACATGACCAACTAAAGCTGCTTAAAAAAAAAAAACCATCTGGGCACTGATACTAGAATCCACAGACTGAGGCACCAAATTAATTTATAAAAACTCCAAAAATAACATATTGAAAATAAACGTCTCTGTCTCTGTGAGGTCTCATAGTCAACAGTCCTATCCATAAATTAAGTGGCAGTCTTCTGGATTTGTGGAACTGGATATCATAAATCTTGAATAACAAAACAAGTAAATATATGTTTTCATTAAAACAAAAATATTAATTGGAATCACTAGACTTTAGCACAAATATTAGATTTCCATCTCTATTAATATGTACAAAAATATATTTTTTCTTTTAATATGATTAAATTACTATTTTTTCAACCTTAATCCCAGCCAAAGTCATGGCCCGTCATCTGGTAGAACTTCATGTTGAATGGCCGATAGAATTCTCGCAGCCTTTGTACTACTTTCTGATCAATGTCAGGGTGGGTCCGACCTTTTGTCTTGCCCAGGCAGTGGGGCTTGCTGCTGCCTTCAGCCTTTTTCAGGCATGGGAACCCCTTGGTTTTGTTGAAGTAGAAATGTTTATCTGTGATGATCCTCTTGAGGCCCAGAAAGTCCTGGACGCGGCCCAACTCGCCTGCTGGATCACTGATCAGTCTCTCCCCACTGACAAAAAGGATTTGCCCAAGCGGGAAGTACAGGAGCCAATTTTCTAGATGCTTGGCATAAATGCCAATCTGGATGGCACTCCAGGAGGTATCAATCAGGCCCGTAGTCCTGTTTTTGAAGGTCAGGCTCTCAAAGGACGGGATGTCTGGCTTCTTGGAAAGGGTTTGTGTGTAGTCAGAAATGGCTCGGGTGACCGGGTCTCTCACCACCACAATGAGCTTGGTGTCCTTTGACATAGAGGAGATGCGAGCTGGTGCTTCCTTAGTGACAAAGTAGCTGGGCGTCTTCTCCATGGTGATCTGGCCATCAAGAGTCCTTGGCATCAGTTCCCTAATGAAAAACAGAAAAAAGAATTTGCAGAGCTGCACATTTGTACATGCCTATTTTCAGCTCAATCATAGAAAATAATGGAACTCATATACTGGATGTCAACTATGGAGGAAATTTTGAAACATCTGAGCACAATTTTTTTTTTTTAAAATGAATAAGGTATCTTTTGAGTTGAGATCTACTCTTAAAGCCCGGTACATTCTGATGGTCTCTAGGTCAGATTCCACTTAGCTTTTTGAGATCAACCACAGTTAGAGAGTGATACAACATCTTATCAGCAAATATTGTATCAGACAAGATATTTCATGGAAAATTGTAACCCTATTTATAGGAATCCCCATTTGTTCTGTAACATGGGAATATTGGTAAATGGCAGACCAATTGGTGTCTTATGTAGATTAGACCAGGGTCAGGAACATTGAATGGATTCTCTAATTGAATGGGCATTTGAGAATTACATCTAAATTCAACATTCTGGTCACTTTCACATCACATTCATTAGTTTACAAATTTGGGAGAATAGGAGGAAGGAGTTTTAAAACATTTAAATGATCTCTGGAAAAAAAGTGCATATGCAAATTATTCTAGTGCAAGAGTCTTGTGAGCTATTATTTTTCCTATATGTACTATTCAGTTATACAGTACTATATCAAAAGGTCTCATCACATTTCAAAATTACTTCATTCTAATATAAGATTATACAGGCAATGCCTTTATCTCATCATGCTAGCTAGCATTGGTTTCCTAAGCTCATGAGGCTAAGCGTTGCTAAGACCATTTGTTTAAGAGAAAGATCTACAACCATCACCTGTTAAAAATAAAGCTCACCCCCCCAAAAAAGGTCCACCATTATTCAGCTCCTCCAAATCAGATTTCCCCAGAAAATTGACCATAAGGTCAGATACAGGCAGGTGGAACATTATGTACTCTTATGAATAAGAACCATTTACCAAGTAAATAGCAAAGAACGGTTATGTTTACAAGTGGATTTACATGAAGAATTGAACCTTCTAGCTGACATTTTGGCCACACAATGATCTGTTTCACACTCTGAAGAAATGAATGTTCGGCTTGTTGGCAGACTGAAACCACTGACTCTGTATTGTTGGGAGCCGCTAGAAGTGTTATGCTACAACCCTGGAGAGATTGACTAATGACTTAGGCATCTTCCATAGACATAAGGCTGTATGGACTGTGGCATCTGGATTTAATTGGAAAAAAAATGATCAGGGCTACAGAAATATTTCGGCAAGAACAATTTTGAAATGCCGCTTGCCCAAACAAATGGGTGTTTGTTATTTTAACGTTTGTATGGAGGTTTGTATGGAGGATGCATTGGCTTAAGTACTTATTTAAGGGAGATAACTCCTCTAAAGAGGAGTATTTTTTGGCTGCATCTATTAATTCAGCATTCAGTGTTGAAATCCATGTTCACTTGGCTATTTCAAAACTCAACTTAGAATATTGAAGCTTGCACCCATGTTTCACATACTGAGGATGATCCCCTATTTGACAAAAGTCTGTCCTACAGGCGCTACTTTCAAGCAATGTAATGACATACTTATATGTTGAATGGATTTATACATAATTACATTATATAGAGCTTTCACTATATAATGTAACTATGTATAAACTGTTGATTGTGTATTAAGCACTAGATGGTCTTTAAATCAAGAGTCTCCAACCTTGGCAACTTTAAGACTTGTGGACTTCAACTCCCAGAATTCCTCAGCCAGCTTGGTCCACAAGTTTTAAAGTTGCCAAGGTTGGAGACCCCTGATTTAAATAGTTAGATGTGAGGCCAGCAGGCATCTGAAGCTTATACACAAGAATGTGGGAAGCCATGGAGATGACCTTGGAAAAACTATCTAGAATCCATTAAACAGGTGCATAAGCATGCTTTGGGTCCAAAGCACAGAGACAAGTATTAGAAACAGATTTAGGCTGGCTATCCTCCTAAGCTCCTAGGGCCATGAGGGCAAACCTACGGTGTGCCTGCAGAGCCCTCTCTGCAGGCACGCAAGCCATCACCCAGCTCAGCTCCACCATGCATGCACACGTGCTTCCCAACAGCCAGCTGATTTTTGGGTGTCTGCCCTGCAAGCGGGAGACGTGCACGCATGCATGAAGGGGGGGGGCTACCTTTCTTCTCACTTTCTGCTGCCCGTGCTTCCCAGATCTCTGGAGATTCCCCTCCCAGCCCTGTTTTGGGAGGCGAGGCTTTTTCTGCCTCCCAGCCATTTTGGGAGGCAAGGTTTTCCCCACTAGCACTGTTTTGGAATGTGAGGCCAAAGGGGGGGGGGTGTCATGCACACATGCGCAGGGGGAGGGGAGCACGGGGGGATCCCATGCCCATGCACAGGGGGGTCATGCATGCATGTGCAGGGAGGCGGGGCACGTGGGAGGGACATTGCATTATAGGTGTGGGCACACACGTGCGCGCAATAGCACACACACGCTTTTGGCACCCAAGGAAAAAAAGATTAGCCATCACTGTCCTAGGGTGTAAGAGGAAAGGAAGGAAAATAGAATCACTTGCAAAGTTTTGTTACCATAGCCTTTCACAATAAAGTATAGTACTAGTTTTCTTGTGAAATCTATTCCTTGATCTGGACGACCTTCTAGGGCTGAAAGAAAATAAGTCAAAGCTTTGAGTTGGTCCATCAGTCACATCCAATGAACTTGCTTACTAACCTGGCACTAAAAGATATTGATGACCCGACCTGACCATCTTCATTCCATAAGGACGAACTTCATGGAAATAACAAATGTATGTATCTTCCCAATGGATTATGGATTTGTTATCCAGGGCATACAGTATGTATAGTTTAGTTCTGGAATGGATATTACCCATTAATACCCAAGGGCATGCATTCAGCAAGATAGTTGTAGTATACACACACACACAGCTGCATACAATATGATTAGCTCCTCTTAACCTAACACCTTTCATTTCTCTTCCGCATGCTGGGGAGTTTTTATTTGTTTGTTGTATTGCAGTGGCTGATGGTGATTTACTGAATGGAAAATTGTCTATAGACTTTTCATCTGGTGAAGAAAAGAGCAGCAGTAGGCAAGCTTGTAAACAGCACAGATTTAGCTTCCATGTGGATGCCCTTGGGCACATTGAACAAAGAGTGACATATCACCGTATATTGGTACAGCAGCCCCATTTCTGAATGCACTCACAAATGGACATATAGTACTATAGTTGTTTATTCTGATCTTTAGTTGCCTTATACTTAACCTAGCCATAATTCTCAGAGGTTGAGTTTTTTTGCCATTAAATATGTGCCAGAGTAAACTCTCCCCCCCCCCAGTTCTGGTAGAAGTTGCAGCCTACAGAATGACACTCAGTTCTCTGTTCAAGTTGCCAAGTTCCAACAGCTGAGGTCTCATTTGTGGAAACAAAATAAACAACATGTATAAACCACATCGTACTTTCAGATATTAATTTCTGCAGTTTTGCTGATTAAAAAGACGGTACGTATGGAGTATCTGCAGATGGCCTGTCACTATCAATCCAAAGATGTTCTATGGTGACACATATTCAGATTAGAAATAGGAGCAGGGAAAAGTGTGTCAATTCACATTTCAAGAAGCATCCTCATTCACAGCTAACACATGATCTGGAACACAATCATCCTTTAGTTTTTCACATTTCTCTGGAAGTCGATATCAATGGGTGCATCTGGTATCAGCCCAGGGATGAAATGCTCCGGTAGTGATGGAGGCGGGTGGTTCGGAGAACCGGTAGCAAAAATCCCTGCTCCTCCCCCCATTGCCTAGCTGAGCCGCGCAATCATCAGAGGCTTTTTTTTTTAAAGCATTTTTTCTACAACCTCTTCAGCCGAACAGGCTATAGAAAAAATGCTTTTAAAAGTAAAAACAAAGCCTCTGCCGATCTGGCAAGTCAGTTGCGATCATCAGAGGCTTTTAAAAAAAAGAAAAAGCTTCTGCAGATCAGGCAAGTCAACTGGGATCGTCAGAGGCTTTAAAAGCATTTTTTAAACAACCTCTTCAGCCGAAAAATGGTTTTAAAATTAAAAAAAAAAGTTGGCCACACCCACTCAGTCTTATTACCCCACCACCACCAAGCCACGCCCACAGAACCGGTAGTAACAAAATTTACATTTCACCACTGTATCAGCCACCTCATACTGAAGATTGTGAGCTGGATTATAATAAGTTAAAAAGTCAAGAAATTAATGAAAGAAAAATAAAAAAAGCTGTGTATCTGTGGAACTAAATGAGAGGGAATAAGACAATAGAACTGAATGAAGGTGGCATGGCCATGAGGGATAGAGGAATGCATTCAGGAAAATTAAGCTGTAGGTTTTCTTATCAATGAAAGAGCTACAAAGTATGTTAGAAAGAATGAACTGATGTCCACTAGGCTGCTGTAGGTGCATTTAAAAGGCCACACCCATACATAGGTGATATCTACGTCTTAAGTGCAGTAAATGATGGTAATGAGGGAGATGAGCTGTTTAGAAATATGAAATATAAATAAGTAATGGATGAATCAAATATGAGTTTGGTGGAAAATTGTGCAACATTCTGAAGGTATGCAGAATGAAGGTATGCAATCCAGGGGAAATTCTGTTTGATGGCATGAATGAGTAGGTAGAAATGACACAAGCAAGTACTGTGTAGAAAAAGTGTGGGGCCATACACAAATCCAAGAAAGAAGACTGTTAGAAGTAGAGCTGACATAGCATGGACTAGTTCCCAGATTAGTAAGAACATTACATCAATAAATCTGTGCTGTAGGGCCAAATATCTGTTAATGTGGAAAGACGAGATAAAAAACCCCTAAAATTTAAACTCTGGAGGACTGAAGTGCATTTATAGATAAAATGGTTTAATTGTTTGAAATTTGAATTTTAAAAATTTAAATGTATCACTCAAAATACGTAGCAGTCTTTGAATGATTCTCGTTTTAATAATATTTGCTTTTTTCCAGCTTCCTTCCTAAAGTTACATAAGCATTTTAACTACCTTTTAATATTCATATTAATCCGGTAGATAATTAGAAATATTTACCTCCATACATTTGGAAACATTCGTCATAATAATTATTTCCAGGTACTCCAAGGAACTAAAGAAAAATGCAAAATCCTAAACTCTGCAAACGTTCTTGGATAGCTTAGCTCTTATAAAAATAGGTGAGATTTTTAGACTGCATTTATTAATTTTTTTTTTAAAAAAAGTCTGATTGTTAAAAAAAAGTTAAGCAAATTCTTTTGTCCGATTTTATTTTATTTTATTTTATTTGAGTTTTATTGGGTTTTAACAATTAAACAATTCTTATTCAACTCTTTCGTCCGATTTTAGAATCTAATCAAGAACAGGTATACCTTCAGATCACCATATAGGTAATATCTGGTTCTTCACATCTTAACACTAAACGTCTTGCAGAAGACAACTGTGACTTTTTGTATTTCTTATGGTATAACCATCCTCTAGAGCAGTGATGGCTAACCTTTTTGCCATCGTGTGCCAGGAGAGGGGGGGGCGGGGGAGGGTCATGCGCGCACGTGCCCACACGCATGTGCGCGCAACCCCCCTCCTCCCCTCCTGGCACATGATGGCCTGGTAGGCCCGTTTTTCTTTCTTACCTGGCTCCAGATCCTGTCTATTTTTCTGGGAAGGGTGAAAATAGCCTTTCCCACTCCCTTGGAGGCCCCATGGAGGCTGAAAGTGGTACAGGAAGTGACATTTTTTGCTGTCCCCAGCCTCCAGAACCTCTCTAGGAGTCTCTAGGAGCCTCTCTAGGAATCTCTAGGAGCCTCTCTAGGAGTCTTTGGAGGCCAGGGACAGCAAAAAATGTCACTTCCTGTCCCACCGAAAGTCAGGAAATGGCCCCTTCCAGCCTCCGTAGGGCCTCCAAGGGAGTGTGAAAGGCTGTTTTTGCTTTTCCCAGATAAATAGACAGGATCTGGAGCCAGGTATGAAAGAAAAACGGGCCTTCCCCACCCACCCCAGTCCCTCCAGAGGCAGGAAACAGCCTGTTTCCCTACTTCTGGTGGGCCAGAAGGCCCGAAAATCAGCTGGCCGGCAGGCGCATGCGCCCCAGAGCTGAGCTGGCGTGCCCACTAATATGGCTCTGCGTGCCACCTGTGGCACGTGTGCCATAGGTTCGCCATCACGGCTCTAGAGAAAAGACAGCTAGTCAGTCACAGAATAAGTCTTCCTTTTATTTTCTTTTATGTGGCAGGTCAAGCTCTGGATTTGGTTTTGTCCATTGGACAGGAGGATGTTCCAAAAGTGGGAAAGTTTACAATTGTTCTCTGGACATACCATTTCACTGAGATTTAGGCTTGCAGTGACTATTGTTTTCTGCAGGAGTGGAGTGGTCCATCCCAAAAGGTTCCAGGGATTTTGAGGCTAGTATGTCTGGTCAAAAATTTGGTTGCCCTGTGGAATGCAAAGTAAAACAGGGCATCCACAGTGCCGAGTGAGTTCATTTTATGGGTATACATCTCAGTGGAGGACAATGAAGCAAGGTTCTTCCCCAGCCCCTTATCTGATGATATATAGTTCAGTCAGCTACAGCTTTATACTGTAGAATCAAGACAACGATTGAGTGGTATGGTTATTAGATCGAGTTATGACATGTATGACATTTTTGCTAGTTACTCTTTGACTAAAAGCTTCTTTTTGATTCTTCTAGCTTCCATTTTCTGCCAGGAAAGTGTACACAACAGAACTCTCCAGAAAGCAACCTAGCCAGACATCATGTAGTTAGTTAGGTGTGGTTTTTCAGGAGATGCGTTGCTGCTCAGATGACAGTGTGCTAAATATGAAAGCTGTTTGTTAATGCAGAGTTATCAAGGTTGTGGGTTTGTTATTTTTTGCATATGTGGGCAGGAGGAAGTAAAACGAAAATATGTTCCCACCAACACTGAGTCAACAACACTCTAAAAAGGAAGAAAAAAAGGGGCGGAGGTGGGAAGGTCTGATGAAAGCCTCAATTCACCATGGATCATGGCTTCCTGGTGTCTTTGCTATTACCTCACAGGCTTTGCTGCTTCCAGAATTTGTTCATTTGTGCATAATGTACATTTCAAGTAACACACGCAAATGCCAAGATTATAGTGTCTATTTAGGAGAAGCAATCAAAGGATTTTTTCAGTTGCTAAATAGATAGACAGATGGCTATCTGGGCAAATATCTGAAGATGACTCCCATATATTATGATGACTGGTTGCATATAAACTAAGCATTAGAAAATTCCATCTCTCTCTCTCGCTTTCTCTCTCTCTCTGTGTGTGTCAGTGTGTGTGTGTGTGTGCATTTGCATAGACATGCAGACAAAACCACACAGAACCACAGACATGTATAATTACAGTGCAATTCTATCCTTGTTTAAACATAAACAAATGTCACAGATGTCACATTATTTCATTCAGTGATCTCATTTGAAACTGTATTCCCATTTCAGCTTCATGGATAAGGGAAAAAAAGAAGTTTCTAAGAACTGATCAGATTGGGGCTCTGCACAGCCAAGGTAGAAGGTGTGGATCTTCTCATTGATCTCCACATGTGCTTCTCCTCCACTGTTACAAATTATTTCTACCTACATAAACTCTTTATTTTGTGTTCCTATTGCCTCCCCTTTGGAAGGGGCTAATGGTACAACAACATCATTAAAGAAAACCCAGGAAAATCAGAAAATAAATCGTGCAACCTGTATAGTCCTGCATGCTTTTTATACTATTACATTCATTGAGCTGACTGTAGCAAGGCAAATGAAATGAGATTTGATGTCTCAGGGAAGCAGGAGCATTTATAGCATATGATTTTTAAAAAAGTCAAGTTCACAAGTGCATTGGTAAAATGAAAGTTCTGTTTTTTCATGTGCTAGAATAGAAACTACTGAAGTTTCTATTAAACCATTGCAGTTTCCATCGGCATTTTGGTGGAAAACTTTTGAAACTAAGAAATCTGTATTAAGTCAGCCAACAGTTAGCATGGTCACTATGACTTATGACAGCACTAAGAAAAAAGGGACATGCTCTCAGACTATCTGTAAGGACATGATGAGCTAAATACTCATAAAGGAGCAGGGACAGTATTATAGAGGAGAATACTGACCAGAGGACAGTCAGATCCTGGATGTCAAAATCTGTCCAGATGAAGGACATGTACTCCAAACAGCTCTCATGAGCAGACTGCAAGAACTGAAAAGTTTATGGTCGGCTGGTAAATCGAGTAGCTGGGGTTGAGGGATTTTGTTTATACTCAGAATTGTAATGTGGCTTATGTGGACATAAAGAATGGCTAAGCCTCATTTTTAATCACTTTTTGAATTACTTTTTTATTGCTTTTTAAACATTAACATTTGGAATGACAAGGTTTGATGGCAGTCATTGGGTGAGTCTCCTTCAATCCTTAACAAAAGAAATTTTAAGTGTAACTTAAAAGACTTAGAAATGTTGGGGAATAAATGGCAAAAAGGTGATCAGAGTGTTATTTCTGAAAAGTTATAAATATACTAAGGGTTTGACTTGAAATGGGATTTTCAAATTAATAGAATAGATGCTTCCCATGCGAAAATGGCTGTGTTTTGATTTATTTATTTTTTTTAAAAGATGGATATTTAAACTGGCTGATACTTTAATATTTAAAAGGGAGAGTGACTTGGATAATTTTCCTATATTGGATATACAAAGGAGACCTGTTAAAGTTTTGAAAGACTTGGTGAAAAGAATAAATGTAAAGATTTAGGACATTATTTGAAGAGATTAAAGATCAAAACTCTGAAAAGCAAAGGGAGAGAATATAACATGGATTTATTTGATCAGGGTTAAAAATAGTTGCTGTTATTCTAGAATCACTAAATGGACATTTTCTTTATCATCCCAGACTGAGTGATGCAGATTTAAGGATCTGAGAATTCCTTTTGAGATGAAGGGGGAATATTTATTTTTTGTTATATTGTAAGCTTTTCTATTTTTTCATTTACATTGTTCTTTTTCTTCCTTTTTACTATTCTGCATTTTTTATTTTTTTCCTATTATTTATTTCTTGTAGTTTGTATTATATTCAATCTGTAAAACTGTAACATTTAATAAAACTAATTGAAAAAAACAATTCAGGAAGGCAACACCAAGGCAATGTTATCCTAGCTTTGATCTTATTAGCAAGTAAGGATCCTTTTCAGATGAATCCCAAATCATTATTTGTAAAGGATTGTTTAAAAAGGACAGTTTCCCTCCACAGAGAAATGTCTGAATCCAACTGAACAACTTAAGTTATGCAATTAACTATTATAGCCCTGATCCAGAGTTTCCTGATTATGCCAACTAATATTAGGAAACATTGCAACTATAATCTGTTACTTATTGAATATGTGCTCTATTCATCATAATTAGTAATATTAGTATTAAGTTCTTATTAATTATTAGTATTCATCAAGCTTTTTCCAACACTGACAGCTGGCAAGTTGATTGATAGTAAAATCAAAATATTCAGAAATAAAAAAGAGAAGGAGAAAAGGAAGTACTCTGAGAGTGTTTTAGATGACGCCTAGAAAACCAGCCAATTATTCTCTTTTTGAAAGGCATCATTTGCTTTCTAGAATAAACCTGAACCAAATCTGTATCTCCATGCAATTTATGAAAGAAAAAAATGTTTTGGTTCCATAAAATTTGGGATTAATTGGGAGGGGTATGCAAGTCCATTTCTGTGTAACAAATTTTGCAGCCTTTTCACCCCTGGTATTTAATGACATTGTGTCTTCCTGTTTGAAAATTTCATACAAACAGTCTACTGTGCATTAAGATAACAGTCTTTCTATTTGGTAAAATAAACAGGACTTGATATGATAATTTTTGGCTAGGCTGGGACAAATGTGGCATTTGCTATGATGAATCCCAAAATGCACAGCAAGACTCTGACCCAAAGGCAGTTCCAAAAGTAATAAGACCTAAATCAGGAAATTGCCTTCAGGAGAAGGTTTCTTATGGCAACATAGTTTGCTTTTAAGTCTCACTAAAGTCAGTTTGCCACCCTGGTGGAACTGACCACAACTGTTGGTTATGGCCACAATCCACTGTGACATTCTGAACACACTATGCTGAAAGTTCCTGAAGAAATATAATGGAAGTGTGTGAATGGGAACACTGCCTTAAAGTGATGATTTGAGGGAAATCAGTGCCCCATCTTAATCTATTCAACACTTCAAGCAATATGGAAATCAACCTTTAAAAACAGGCGTTGGTGGTTCCAATAAATCTCTCTGGTTGGGACTGAGGTAGGGAATGAACTGTTTAGAAATTGGTTCGATGCAGTCAACTGTTGCATGCTGAACAAGTAAATTAAATCTCATTGCTTCTTTGGAAAACCACATCTCTTCTTTGTGGAGCATCGATTTCAAAAGTCATATCCAATTTTGCAACAGGGCTGTAAGAAAAAAGCATTTATGTCTGAAGTTGCCCCATGTTTACCCTGAAAGAACATGGCAGAAAGGGCTCCCTCTGACCTCTTTGCTCATCTATCACATCCCTTGTTAAGTTCAATACTGATTTCTTTGCTGGAGCATCCAGCAAGCAAGCAGTCACTGCAGTGTTTTTCCATCCCCTGGAAGAAGTTTCTGGACATGAATTCTGCCTGTTTCTTTAGGCTTCCTTGCAACTTCACAAAATGCCTGTGGTTTTTAGTCAGGGAGGTTTCACATGTTGAGTGACTTTGCAGCCCATTTAGATATCTCCCTTGCCGGGTACTATTCAACAGTAGTTCTTTAACAGCATTTTTTTCCTCAGGTCAAAATAAAGTGCAAACAGGGATTTGAATTTACATTTGCATTTGCAAACTGGTCCCTGTGTTAGTTCCAGTAACTGGCACAATCTCATTTGGTATTCTATTAGAATTCTTCAGGTAGGCGCTGAATAACAAAAACAGAGACTGGGGTAAAGGTGTGAGGGGGGACTTGTCTTATTCAAAGTAGTTGGTCAAAGACCAGAGTAAAGGATTGATTTGATCGAATTCAGCATATCTGCTAGAAATGCAAAATGGATCATGGCCAGATATCATCTAATATAGCTTTCAACTTCTAAAATTTCCTAGCCAATATGGCTATTGCAGAAAAATGAGGAGTTGGTTTCTATTTGAAATGTGTGCAGGTTCGGAAAGATTTTGGAAACAATCTGTATGATTCTCCCCATCTCCAATAATCTTTACTGTGGGGTAGAGATTCCCTTAGGAAAGTGGGAGCTTGATCTAAAACTTCTGGAAGCCACCAGGATGCTTGCCTCATCTTACACCAACTTCTTAAACTAATAAATGATACCAAGAAATCGCATATACAAGAAACTGGGTAAAGTGAAACAGATGATGGCAAGAGCCGTTGTAGTGCAGTGGTTACAATGCAGTATTACGGGTTAACTCTGCCGACTGCCAGGAGTTTGATACCAGCTCAAGGTTGACTCAACCTTTCATCCTTCCAAGGTCGGTAAAATGAGGACCCAGATTGTTGGGGGCAATATGCTGACTCTGTAAACCACTTACAAAGAGCTGTAAAGCACCAGGAAGCAATATAAGAGTCTAAGTGCTATTGCTATATCTGTCCTAAGATTCAGGAACATGTTGTTTATTTGAAAGGCTGCTCTAGGACATTCCCCTACATTTCCAAAAAAATCCTATTTGTCCAATTCAAATCTGACTTAAACTTAAATAACCGTAAAAAGGGAAGTGCAAGTCTTGAATATGCTTATCTTCACTGGCAGTGCAGATTACGTATTTATAGTTTACCATTATGGTGAAATGCATTTCCTTTTAAATCATAATTTTTGTTTCTAAATTAGTATGTGCAGGTTTTATAGACATATAGAATAGAATAGAATTCTTTATTGGCAAAGTGTGATTGGACACACAAGGAATTTGTCTTGGTGCATACGCTCTCAGTGTACATAAAAGAAAAGATACATTCATCAAGAATCATAAAGTACAACACTTAGTGATAGTCATAGGGTACAAATAAGCAATCAAATAATATTAGGAAACAGACAATTTAAATTGGAAGGATACCAGCAACAAGGTTACAGTCATACAGTCCAGAGGTGGGTTTCAGCAGATTCTGACCAGTTCTGGAGAACAGGTAGTGGAAATTTTGAGTAGTTCAGAGAACCGGTAGTAAAAATTCTGACTGGCCCCACCCCCATCTATTCTCTGCCTCCCAAGTCCCAGCTGATTGGGAGGAAATGGGGATCTTGCAGTAATCTTTCCCTGGAGTGGGGTGGAAATGGAGATTTTACAGTATCCTTCCCCTGCCATGCCCACCAAGGGACATCCACCAAGCCATGCCACACCCACCAAACCACATCCACAGAACTAATAGTAAAATTTTTTGTAACCCACCACTGATACAGTCATAAGTGGAAGGAGATGGGTGATAGGAACGATGAGAAGATTAATAGTAGTGCAGACTTAGTAAATAGTTTGACAGTGTTGAGGGAATTATTTGTTTAGCAGGGTGATGGCGTTCAGGAAAAAACTGTCCTTGTGTCTAGTTGTTCTGGTGAGCAGTGCTCTATAACATCGTTTTGAGGGTAGGAGTTGAAACAGTTATTTGCTTCTTGGCCCCATTTTTAAAAAAAGAAATGAATAAACTGCCACCCTATGTACTTGTCTATTTTGTGCAAAGCATCCTGTAAGATTTACCTATTGTCAGCAAGTCTTTAGCTCAATCTTTTATTTATTATCAGCAATAAAACTATGCAGTGTAAGGAATCTGTGCTTGAAGTCTGAAACTGGCTCTAAAACTGCCTTGATCACATAAAGCCTGCTAGTTTTCTTTCTCCACTGAGATTTATTTGAGCAATGCCAATATTGCAGTTCTGTGGAACTTGAGGTCAATCTGTTTTCCAACTAATGAGAGTGTTTTCCTCACCCCACCTCCTAAATTGAAGTCAATCTGCCTTCTGAGCTTCAGTGTCCCATTTGTGGGGAAGGTATCTCTCCTTCCTCCTAAGCGCCTCCCAATGTTGCAACATGCAGCCATGCTTGCAGCTACTGAGAAAAGTGACAAGTTGCAAACATGCCGACACCTGAACCAATCGTTATTCACAGGGACAGGTAAATGCAACAGAGCAAATGTGACTTTACAGTTTCAGGGTTTCTGCTTTGAGGAGCTGCTTAGTTTTAGTTTCTGTGGTTTGGTCGCTTGTTATTGGAAAACAACCAGATAAATGACCACAGAGGTTTGTGGATGAGTCTGGGTCTTAGCAATTTATTTTCTTTCCATTTTGTGTGGAATACAATGAGTTTGCCATGCTGAGACCTCTGACGGCTCAGTGGACAGGGCGCTGATTGAATGCCATTCCTTGCATCTCCAATTTGTCAGCTGAAAGGAACATTGATTGGTTCATGATGGCCTTGGCATGTTTTCAGTAATCTGAGTTTGGCAAAAGTGAAGATGCTTCTGGGTTGGATTCAGACTTCTTGGGAGAGTTTGATGAGTGATCATGGTAGCTTGTTAGCTTAAATGGGAAGAAAGAGCGATAATAAAATTCAGCTTTTTCTCCCATCTCTATTTTGCCAATAAAACATTTATTTGAGGGCATAGAGTGAGTTTAAGAATAGTGCAATATGTTGGGAAGAAAGCAATTTAAGTGGTTTTCACTGAATGAAAAACAGAATTGCAGTGAAGTGCCCAACTTATTCTTGACACATCAGTGAGTAATGCTTTCTCCTCTTTTCTAATGAAAACATCTTTGTGTTCAAGGTCTTCAGCATACATGCTTAGCTGAATCAGAATCAAGTCCTTACGTCACATAAACTATGCTTGTCAGAAAAATAACATCCTTGCTATTATTTAAAAGTGGAAGGGTTTACATGAACCGACTCCTCAATGTTCTGCCAAAAAGAAAAAAAAATCAGGCAACAAGAAGAAATGATAGCTAAACTGAACTGTATTCTCTAACAGTAATAATCCATATACTTCTCTACTCAGAAATATGCACTGCCTAATTCAATAGGACTTACTCCTGATTAATTAACTTATTTTATTTATTTAAAATATTGATAAAGCCACCCAGAGTTGGTTAGAAGTTAGGTGGCTATATAAATGCTTTAAATAAAATAAAATAAATACCCCTGGGGTAAACATGAGTTCATTGCTTTTCAATGCTGTGTTAGTTTTCAGTTCTGAGCTCACCCCTTCATTACATTAAAGTACCTTCTTGTGATCTTTAGACAAATTCTACTTTAAGTAGAAATAATAAGATTTTCTTAGATTTCATCTCTGAGAATGGAGTGATAGGATGGCATCAAACATTTGAATGATCACCTTGTTCATAGAAATCTGGTGTTGAAATGCAAATGGCTCAACCTAACTCTAAATGCCCAAGGAGGACAGTGATGTGTGGCCACATCCCCTGATTCAGAAAATAGCAATGAAGCCCTTTATGGAAGTGGGCTTCCCACTCTCAATATTCAGTGAGAATCTGCCTTTTTGCAACTTGTCCATTATTCCATGACTTGCAGAAACATGACTATGCTTACTAACACATGAAAATCTTATTTGAACAAACAGCAGTCAGATATTCTAACAAAACTAAGACATGTAAGAAGTGTGACTCTAGCCTTCTCTCCTGTGGACAGCTAGCTGGACTCCAATTCGGATCTTGTTTACATTACACTGTCCTTTTGTAGAAAATCTGAAGAAAATGAGAAATAAGATATTTGGAGGTGTTATTTTCCAGCCTTGATGCCCATTATAGTGACACAGCTCCTGGAACCATGTGGTTAACATTCTTTTGATAAACATGTAACAGAGAAAGGAAAATATGTTTGTTTCCCTAGAGCAGGGGTGTCAAACTTGATTTCATTGAGGGCCGCATCAGGGTTGTGTTTGACCTCGGGAGGCCGGGGGTGGTCAGAGTGGGCATGGCCTGCTTGATGTCACTCATGTCGGGGCACCTGTGGCAGTCCGAGCACTCTGCCAGCAAAAACAGGCTCCTGAGCTCCGTTTCCGGCTGTGACAGCCTCCTGCAACCCTCTACCAGCAAAAACGGAGCTCGGGAGGGCTGCATGGGGTCCTCCCGAACTCTGTTTTCACAGGCAGAGGGTTGCAGGAGGCTGTCACAGCTTGAAATGGAGCTCAGAAGCCCGTTTTCTCTGGCAGAGGCACAGCAGGTCAGTCCCTCACTGTTTCCAGGGTGGCCCTGCAGGCCAGATCTAAGCACCCCACAGGCTGGATCTGGCCCCCGGGCTTTGAGTTTGACACCCCTGCCCTAGAGAGATACTTGAGGGTGGACTGCCTGTATAGCTTCATCAAGTGATGTCTCCATTCAATCACAGAGACTTGAATGAGTATCTAACATACTTGTTAAAAACTGAAAAGCCACAGTGTGTGCTGGAAAATAAAACTTGACTGATTAAAATTCCTAAGCAAAACATCTTTTTCCGATTCCAAAATCAAACAGATCTAACCACCGATGCTGCAAATCCACTGATGTGGCTGAGGCTCTAGCAGACATTTTTTATGGGAGAGGATGCCTCCGTTTATTCCAGCAGGTCTCAATATTTATATATCTCATTACATCTGCAGCTTGTGGCATCTGTTTCTATGCTCTGTCTGTCAAGCTGCATCTTATCACAGAAGCACTCCCTTTTTCTGCTCTGTGATCTTGCTTCTCCTTTTACCTCACTGATAAGTAACCTGATGCTTGTTCTAAGCCCTTTTTAAATTACAAAGTAAGATAAAGACAAAGCTAAGCGGGCAGGCTGGAAAAGGAAGAAGAAAGGGTGCTATGAGCTGTTAGAGATCTCTGATCGGCATACTCAATATAACAGAAGAAAACCTGTTGCATAATATTGAAATATATGGACAATGTGTATGGACAGTATGGTTTTGTGGTATCCAAACAGAACATCCAGACTGAGTCATAGTTTTGCTCCATATAGCATCAACCTATGTATGTGTATGGGTAGATATATACTTTCTTTTGAGAGCTGGCAACAGAATTTAATTTTTAATGTGGGCCAGTGTGCAGTAAAAAATGACAATAAATCCTATCCTGCCCTGCCCTGCCCTGCCCTGCCCTGCCCTACTGTATCCTATCCTATCCTATCCTATCCTATCCTATCCTATCCTATCCTA
>WNWU01000040.1:10046394-10067091 GCA_012654045.1 Ptyas mucosa
ATCCTATCCTATCCTATCCTATCCTATCCTATCCTATCCTATCCTATGGTGGGCTCCAAATTTTTTAACAACCAGTTCTCTGCCCTAATGACTGGCTGGGTGGGCTGGCTGGGTGGATGTGGCTGGGGAGGTTCCATGTGACTGAGTGGGCGTGGCCAACTCTAAGTCACTTGGTGGGTGGTACCTGTATGGGACAGGCAGGGTTGGGGAGAGAATCCAGGAGTTTCCGGGGGTGGGGGTGGGGGTGGGGGAGGAAAGAAAGATCCAACCAGTTTGTGTGTGTGTGTGCGCGCGCGCGTGTGTGTGTGAGAGAGATAGACTGTGTTAAGCTACACTGGAAAAGCTGGCTGCGAGAGGAAGAGAAGCTGGGTAAGCTGGACCCAGACACTTCTTGGATCCCCTCATCCCAGAAGCAGCAACCTCAGACTCTCTCCTCTCTGCTAGCCCCCTTCTTCGCATGGGATCACCCAGCAGCAGAGACGGAGAAGGAGAAGGGGGCAGTGGCAGCCTCTAGCATTGAGAAGAGAGTGCCACACAGAAATGGGAGCACCCAGAAATGCTGCCCTCTCCATCTCTGTTGCTGGGTGATCCCATGCGAAGAAGGGGGCTTGCAGAGAGGGGAGGAGTATGAGGTTGCTGCTTCTGGGATGAGGGGACCAGGACATGTTTGGGTCCGGCTCATCCGGCTTCTCTTCCTCTTGCAGCCAACTTTTTCAGGCTGTTTTCAGGCCATTTTTGGGCTGTTTTCAGGCCATTTTTGGGCCGATTTTGGCTGGTAAATGGCCTGAAAATGGCCTTAAAACGGCCTGCTTGGAGGCGTTTTCCAGGCCATTTTCAGGTCATTTCTCAGGCTGGTTTTGGCTTGAAAACAGCCTGAAAACAGCCCCAAAAGCAGTCCAAAACAGCCTGAAAAATGGATGGGGGCAGGGCCAGCCAGTGGTCCAATTTGCCGGTTCTCAGAACAGCGAAGAATCGGAACAACTGGTTCGGGTGAACCAGTCTGAACCAGAAGCAGCCCACCTCTGATCCTATCCTATCCTATCCTATCCTATCCTATCCTATCCTATCCTATCCTATCCTATCCTATCCTATCCTATCCTATCCTATCTTTTTCCCATCGCCTGGAACCGCAGAAATTCTTAACAAGTGTAGTTGACGTGCAGAAAGAAATCAACCTTTAGAAACACATGGTTTCTGTAATTCTAGAGTGAAGTGGAATGAAAAACCTTCCTGGTGCATCTTTCCTTCATAAAGACAATTCAGAAGGAATGGATTGGACACTTAAGAAAATTAAGAAAATCATGCAGTGGGGCTAACACACGACATAGGTTCTCAAAATTATTTATCTGTAAATGTTTTTCTGTGTTATCTGCATCTGTCCCCTCAGTCTCGAGAATGGGGCAAATAATCCCTCTCTGCTGAGAAAGTAACTAGAGAATGTATAAAAGTCATGATCAAAGATAGAAACTGAACCCAGTGTTCTAGGATATCAAGGTGATGGAATGACTCTTTTTCTGGCACTTCTTTTAAGGTGGAATAGCATGTAACCAAAAACCACCTCTCCTTACTCACTCACCCTTGAGCAGACTTGACATGCATATGCTCATAAGTCCCACTTTGCAAATGGATCTCTGGAATATGAGGAGGATAGCAGAATTGAGCTGGTTGGCCCTACTCCCTCCACTGCATTCCTGAGACTCTACCTACTGGGCTTTAACATCAGGAGACAGCTGTTGCACCAGTGGCTCCCTTCATGCTTTATTATGAAAAAACATTATGAAAACTTGTAAAGGGTGATAAAGCTTTTGAAATACTGTTTTGAGGACAAGGCAGTGTCAGCTCCCAAGAATACTAAGTGCCCTGCTAGTTTCTCCTTAGGTCAAAGGCATTGCCACACTTTTATTGAGAGGGTGAAATGTGAAAGCCAAGCATACGGTGATTTTTTCCCCATTAACTTTAATAAAGCAGCAATACTGTGCTGTAGCTGAGTAGTGCTGCTTTGCAATCCAACCAGCTGCTGTCATTCCAAAGGTGACCTTTCTAGTGAAGAAATGCATCACAATCAGGATGTTCACAGCAAATAAACAATTTTGAGCGGCCAACAAATTCCTGGGCTTCCACATAGCTAGCATTATAGAATCCATCAGCTTGGCCTTTACTTTCTAAGCAGAAAAAACAAAGCAAAAATCCACTGGGTCAATATTGGAAAGCTTGTGAAAATGCCATAAACCTATCCCAATAAACAACAGTATATACCAGTACAGTATATACTGTTTAATATCAGCAGATATTGTTCAGGTGTTTTGCCTAAATACATCATGGCTTAAAACCATACAAAAAAAATCAGTCTCCTGATTGAGTTGTAAGTTAAGCCTATGGCCAAGATAAACTTTCTCCAATTTTTACTGTTGTCCCAGATGAAACCTTTTGTGGAACAGCATGCTCTGGGGTGGTTGGTCAAGTTCTTATCCCATCACTATTGATTTACTGTAAAGAGCTTTACTTGGGGCTGCTTCTGGAGAATCAAGTGGTTAGAGTGCAGTACTGCAGGCTACTTCAGCTGACTGCTAGCTGCAGCTCGGCAGTTCAAATCTCACCAGCTCAAGGTTGACTCAGCCTTCCATTCTTCTGAGGTAGGTAAAATGAGGAACCAGGTTGTTGGGGGCAATATGTTGACTCAGTAAACCGCTTAGAGAGGGGCTGTAAAAGCACTATGAAGCGGTATATAAGTCTAAGTGCTATTGCTATTTGAAAGTTGCAGGAGGTGCAAAATTCTGCTGTAGAATTGCAGCTGTTTACAGAAGCTACATTGGTTCTTAGTAGGCTTCCTTGTCCAATTCAAAGGGTTGGGGATTTTGTGACTTTACCTTTGGAACTGTCTTCTCCCAGCAGAGTCTGCTCATCCTGCAGATTTAATCTGGAAGGACATGTTTCTGATCCACTTTCCTCTGGAGATTAGGTGGATGAAGACTAGGAAGAAGACTTCCTTGAATGGCTTGCTCCAGTCTTTGGAAATAGCTTCCCTTCCAAGGTTAGGATGTTAGCATTTTGTAAACAGGTATGACCCATATACTGTAACATTTGCCAAATATATGTAAACATCACCGGACCCATTTTAAAATCTCCTATTATTGCCTTCCTGGTGGCTTTATTCATTCAAAGCGCACTCTCAGTCTTTTCATCGCAAGTTATAACAATGTTTTATTTTATTTAAATCTTTTAAAATACATTTCTCTCAGGATATTAGTTATATTTTGTCTGTCATCACTTGCATTATATGGAGCATTTCAGTTTCTTTAATCTGGCAAAGGGACGTCTAGCACTGTACAGGAACACTTATGCAGTAATGTACCAGACTAAGCAATATTAAAATACTATACACTTTTTTGTTGTATCAGAATATTTACAGTCTCATCCCTTAGAGATGGGTTGAGCTGAATCAGATGCTCTCCAACTTCACTCACTTTTTTTTTCTTACAAGTTATTTGAACTATTGTTGTATATTCTAATGAATTTTAAGCACTAGTGCTCAGGTCACACTTGGGCTCAATCAAAGATTATTCCTCTTGTTCATCTTGCCTATTCTCAAAACATCCTTCATGAACTAGCAAGTCTATATCCTATCTCCTGATGCCACTAACTTACCCATGAATTGAAACCAGTGGTGAAATCCAAATTTTTAAACTACTGGTTCTGTGGGCATGGCTTGGTGGGCGTGGTGTGGCTTGGTGAGTGTGGCTTGGTGGGCGTGGTGGGGAAGAATACTGCAAAACCTCCAGTCCCTCCCCACTTTTGGAGGAAGGATATTGCAAAATCTCCATTCCCTCCCTAGTCCTGGGGGAAGAATACTGCAAAATCTCCATTGCCACCCCACTCTGGGACCACCCAGAGGTGGTATTTGCAGGTTCTCTGAACTGCTCAAAATTTCCGCTACCGGTTCTCCAGAACCTGTCAGAACCTGCTGGATTTCACCCCTGATTGAAACTTCTCATCTACCCCTCTACCTAACTTTGGCATATGGAACAGGGAAGCATTTAACCTTGGATATACCTGGATGTTTAGCATCTTACCCTGAAACCTTCATTTTAGATTCAGGACAACACAATTACCAATCCCAGTGCACAATCTATCAACCTATTTATTATTAGCAATCTTTCCCACAGGCAAATAAATCAAAGTGCCTATCACAAATCAACTTTTCTATATGCCTAATGAATCACTTTCTATCCTTCCTTGCTATAGAAAGCATACCAACATCACATAAGATATGTTTTCATTTTTTTTAAAAAAAATACTAATCTATTTCCCTCATCCTTAAAATGTCTTCTTCCTTCCTCAAAACAGCAAAGTGACTGTCAATCCAAGAGTGGGATGGCTCTTGACAGACTCATCTAAATACCTTTCTTTCTGGCTCACCCTCTCCAGGTCAACTACCATGATCTCCAGTTGCTTTTCTGAGAGCCAGAAGTTCATTGTATCCACATTCCCTCTCCAGATTTCTGCCCCTTCCCATCAGCAGATGTGATTATATTCCATGCAATATAGAGGATAGCTCCTGTGCCTATGTATTTCCTGTAATTCAATCACAGGAAAACTTTATTTAGAGTAAAATTGACAAGGCTATAAGAGAGTCATTGCTCAAGGGCAGAACCAGAAGCTCAATTGCTTTGGTCTGTTAATAACAGACTGTTTAGCTTCTTGCACTAGTCAACATCCTTTCTTCTAACAAACTTTCCAAATTAGGTTGTAGTTATGCCATCAGCAAAGTGATTCCCAACCCACCCATCATGGCACCGGTGATTATAAATGGCTGATTATGCTCCTACAGTGTTATTTGCAGGTCATTCACAATGGCCTTCTTTGTAACCATTACCTTCTGACTCCCGACCCTTTAAGAAACCTTATTGACTCTTCTGCAGCTAGTTTATTTGGGGGAAACAGTCTTTCATTCTCAGTTTTGAACTTTAGTATTGAACTAAAACTGCAGAGAAGAATCTGAGGGAAAACCAATAAACTGCAAAGCCCTTTCCTCAACTTTCCTATTACCAGTTCCTCTCAGTCCACCATCCCAAAGTCATCCTCACAACTTTGCAATGATGTTCGATGGCCATGTGAGCCAACCAATAGAAGCTGGTGTCAACTAAAGTTTTATGTACCATGTTCCCCCGAAAATAAGACCCTGTCTTATATTTTTTTGAACCCTGAACTAAGAACTTGGCCTTATTGCCATGCGCTCAAAAGCCCGATTGGGCTTATTATTAGGGGATGTCTTATTTGGGAGGAAACAGGGTATATATGAAAAAGAAAACGTATATAGGTATGAAACTATGACACCATCAATGTTTTACTAAGACATGAAATTATTAGTCTAGCACTATGATTTCCACAGGTAAAATGTATAAATATGGTAGAATACAAATCTGATGAGTAAGTAAACAAAACACTCAACTTTATTAACTGTAGTGGTTTGAAAAATCTATCAAGCCATGAGTTTCTCTTAAAATGGAGGGATGGATTTGTATGCAGAAGAAAAGAGCTCTGTTGCTCCTTAATATTATTAGCTTATCAGTATGCATACCAACTGATTAATGACCCAATCCCTACCCTAAATAAAGAGCTAGAAAGATAGATATATTTCTCAATTACCAGATATCCAAAAATAAATCTACATGGAGTCTCTATATGGTTCTATATGGGGATACTCTTGAAAAGTATCTAGAAGCTTCAGCTGGTACAGAATGAGGCTACCTGGCCAAAAGAATGGGGCATAGGACATTTCTGGTGCACTGGGCCCTAGTCTGCTTCCAGGTCCAATTCAAGGTGTTGGTTATGATCTTTAAGGCCATACATGACATGAGGACAGGTTACCTATGGAACCCTCTTCATACCTTTTCATCGGCCCAACCCACCTGATCAGGCACAGAACATATGTTGAGGACCCTGTCAGCCAAACCATTCTCATTGGTGGGGTGCAAGAAGAGAGCCTTCTCTGCCATTGCCCTATGGAACATTCCTGTATCCCAGGCCTGAGGCAGACTCTCAGTCTTCTAGCCTTCTGGAAAGATGTAAAAACATGGCTCAGTTGCCTTGTTTCAGGCACAGTGGAGAGAACGCAGCCATGGGTCTGGCTACTTCCCTGAAAGTCCTCCCCCCCCACCTTTTAACTAATTTTTAAAACATTGTTTACCTCTTTGAAAGTTTATACACTGTTTTTCCTATTTTATTGTATACCACCCAGAGTCCATCTGTGAGGGAGATGGGTGGTTTTAAATTTTGATAGATAATAAATAAATCTTGATACCATAAAGTTCAGTGTAGTTTGCTGGCTTCAGTGTAAGATAATGATAATGTCTTAGCAATTATGTGCTTTATGAACTTTACCAGAGATGAAAGGATGGGAAGGATAAACTAATTTCTTCCAGGACCTGAAAACTTTAGATTTTTGCCCCGGGAAAGGTGGAGGAAACTGGGATATTTATGTCACTATTACCAAGCCATCACTATTTTATTCATCATCAGACCAATTTTTTCATCGCCTAGGCCACAATTAGGTATAGTTTAGTATATAATTTGGATGGTTTACACATTTTAATAGTTCTCCAGTAATAGGGGAATGTTCCTCCACTACTGGAGAAATGTTGCAGATTTCATTAGCCTCTCTTCTGCTGGAAATGCTATTAGTCTTTGCATACTTTCAAGCTCATCTCCCCAAAGAAGTTAGTCGCTCAAATTGCCCATCCTTTAGGCAGATGAAGCCTACGCAACCACTGGAAAGGATTGGCACTGTACATAAATCATAATATTATCACAATATATCAAAGCAAATTTTATCTCATCTGAAAAAAGTATATGATTTAGTAAATGAATTGTGCAGAAACAGCTAATTTATCTACAATTCGTTTCAAAAAAGCTACCGAGGAAGGAAATTACCAAGGGAAATTATATACAGAACTTTTTGACAGGACATTAAGATTGGTACATTAGAGAAAGTGGGAATATAGTTTGCGATGCTCGCTATTGCAAATTTTGGATTCGGCAGCTTTGTGAATATCCTACAAATACTTCAATCTTGAAAATTTCTTTAACAAATGGCTATGATATAGTCCTTTCCCTAAGCATTTCTTAGCAATATACATTTGTATGCCACAATTATCATGAAGTACATCTCTTTTATAACTGAGTAACAAAATCTAGCACTAATATAAAACATAGGCTTATATTTTTTTGGTACAATAGCTGTACCTTATTTTCTCAGTACAAATTCTTCTGGTGTATAATATCCTTTTATTCCATGTGGCTTCTATATGCATTCTTCTATTTTGGCTACACAAAATGGCTCAAAAGGGAGACATTAAAAAAGTGAGGAATGTGGATTACAAGCAACAGGCGACACTTCTTAGAATCCATAAACTGGCTAAAAATCATGATTTCTGTCAAGAACAGAAAACAAGCTCCCCCCCTCCACCTCCCAATGAGCAACTTATATATCAAAGCAAGATGAAAAGATATAAGGCCAGAACCCAGCATAAAAATCTAAACCTTGTTGTGAGAATCAGCACAGATATTATGCATAAATATGGTGTTCAGATGTTGAGATCCTCTTTAGAAACTCCCAACTTTCTTTCATTTCCTTGGCTTGGATCAGTGTAAGCAGAGGTGGTATTCAGCAGGTTCTGACCAGTTCTGGAGAACTGGTAGCGAAAATTTTGAATAGTTCGGAGAACTGGTAAATGCCACCTCTGACTGGCCCCGCCCCCATCTATTCTCTGCCTCCCGAGTCCCAGCTGATTGGGAAGAAATGGGGATTTTGCAGTAACTTTCCTCTGGAGTGGGGAGGGAATGGAGATTTTACGGTATCCTTCCCCTGCCACGCCCATCAAGCCACACCCACTGAACTGGTAGTAAAAATTTTTGAATCCCACCACTGAGTGTAAGATACTTTTTCTTTCTCTCTGCTTTCCTTTTCTCTTTCTTACTTTTCCCTTTTTGGAGGTATATTATATTTGCGTGAATGAGAATGTATGTAGAATATATTCCAAAGAAGCAGTTAAAAAGCAATCAAATGTATTTCTGGCTTGTTCAGTGAGACCTTCACCATATATGCTTTGATCCTGCATATAAGATCAATAACAGCACACATAACTAAATCAAAGGGCCCATGCATTGGATTAGGAACAGCACATACATCTAGTTCTTTCCATTGGAATGTCCCCAACCATACTATGCAGAATAATAACTGCCTTCAGATTAAAGATATTTGGTAAGGAGGGAGCACATTGGTTTCCTAAACTTTGCTCCCAGTTTTTCAATGTTGGTAAATGCGTGCTGAGTATTATAAACCATCCTGGAATTGCTTATAGCAGCAGTCACATTGGAGACATTTTGGAATTCCTGCCTTATCTCTGTAAAAGCAAATACAAGAAAGAAGATATAGATGGAAGGTGAGGATGACAATTACAGGTAGGCATTTATAAGACAGTTAAAAGAACTAGAAAAAAAAACATGCTATTCAAAGAAAAAGCTGCTTGGTTGAGCAAACCGAACACGGAACATGGTAACTAAGAAGCATGTCCTTCAAAAGAATCAGAGGTGGGTTTCAGCAGGTTCTGACCAGTTCTGGAGAACCAGTAGTGGAAATTTTGAGTAGTTTGGAGAATTGGTAGTAAAAATTCTGACTGGCCCCACCCCCATCTATTCTCTGCCTCCCAAGTCCCAGCTGATTGGGAGGAAATGGGGATCTTGCAGTAACCTTCCTCTGGAGTGGGGTGGGAATGGAGATTTTACAGTATCCTTCCCCTGCCATGCCCACCAAGCCATGCCATGCCCACAGAACCGATAGTAAAAATTTTTGAAACTCACCACTGAAAAGAATGCAGGACAATGACACCAATATGGTTTGAGCTGACATACACAGAATTCCAACATTAAATGACTGACAAAAGTATTGCAAAATCATACAGAATGATCTACCGCAACTTCACCAGATTTCAGTGTTCTTGCATGGGGCTCATGATTTTAGAGGACTACATCAAAATTGTCAGAGACTTCAGCAATTGTCACGCAAAACAACTTTTTGACATTCTCCTATCTGTAAGTATAGGTTAGTATAGACAGCAAGTAAGATTTTGTTATTTTAACTTAAGCATGGGGTTTTTTTGAGGTGGGAGGAGGTTGATTGGATGTCTGAATATCAATCACTATAGAGTTGGAAGCAGTGGTGGGATTCAAGTAATTTAACAACCGGTTCTCTGCCCTAATGATTCCTTCCAACAACCAGTTTGCCAAACTGCTCAGCAGGTTAACAACTGGTTCTCCTGAAGTGGTGTGAACTGGCTGAATCCCACCACTGGTTGGAAGGGACCTTGGAAGTTTTCTAGTCCAATCCTCTGCTCAAGCAGAGGATGCTGCTCATAGCATTTCACATAGGTGACTGTCAGTCTTTTCTTAAAAACCTCCAGTGATGAAGCACCTACAACTTCTGAAGGCCAAGCTGTTCCACTAATTAATTGTCCTCACTGTTAGGAAGTTTCTCCTTAATTCCAGGTTGCTTCTCTCCTTGAGTAGTTTCCATCCGTTGTTTTTTGTCTTGCATCTTGTGATGCTTTGGAAAATAAGTTGATCTCCTCTTCTTTGTGACAGCCCCTCAAATACTGGAACACTGCTATCATGTTAGTTGTCCTTCTTTTCTCTAGAATGGCCATGCACAATTCCTGAAATCGTTCTTCATATGTTTTTGTCTCCAGACCATTCATTATCTTAGTTGCTCTTCTTTTCACTTTTTTCAAAGTCTCAATATCTTTTTTGTAATGTGGTGATCAAAACTGGATGCGGTATTTCAGGTGTGGTCTAACTAAAGATTTATAAAGTGGTACTAATACTTCATGTGATTTTGATTCTATGCTTCTGTTTATACAACCAAGGATTGTATTAGCCCTTTTGGTTGTTGCCACACACTGCTGGCTCATGTTGAACTGATCACCCACTAGGACTCCAAGGTCCCTCTCACAGTTACTGTTTTGAGCCAGGTTTTGCCTAATCTGTACACGTACCTTTGCTTTTTCCTGCTTAGGCTAAAACCCTGATTTTCTCCACATTAAATTTCATGTTGTTGGATAGGGCCTGTTCAAGTCTGTTAAGATCTTTTTGGATCCTGAACTTGTCTTCTGAGATATTGGCTATTTCTGCCAGCTTAGTGTCATCTGCAAATTCCCCTTCTATTCTCTCATCTAAGTCATTTATGAAAATATTGAAGAGTATTAGGCCTGAGACAGAACTTTGTGGTGCCACCACTGTTTCCTTCCCTCCATGTATATGTAGTACCAATAAGGATTACTTGTTAAGTACAGTTTATTAGCCAGTTACAAATCCATCTGGTGGTGATGCTGTCTATCCCACTTTTTTTTTTAGTTTACCAAAAAGTAGGTTGTAGTCTACTTTGTTGAATACCTTGGTGAAGTTTAACTTTGCTGGTCTATTAATTTAGTCACTTTGTCAAAGAATGAAATAAGATTGGTTTGGCATGATCTATTTTTAACAAACACATGCTGATTTCTAGTTATAACTTTATTGGTTTCTAGATGTTTGCAGATCTGTTTTTTGATTATCTATTCTAGTATCTTCCTAGTTATTGCTGTTAGGCTGATTGGTCTGTAGTTTCCTGGGCCTGGATTTTTTTTTCTCCTTTTTTTGAAGATGGGAACCACATCAGCTCTTTTCCAGTTCTATGGCAGTTCCCTGGTGCTCCGGGAATTTTTTTTAAAAAAAGATATGGTACAATGGTTCTGAGATAACATTTGCCACCTCCTTTGGGATGTAACCACCAGGTCCTGGTGATTTATATTAATCAAGATCAGACAGGTCATTCTTTTTCCCTTTTAAATTGACCTATAAGGATTCTAGGAGGTTTTTATCCTTGGTTTTATGTATTTCTGTAGAGATGTAGTGATCTTTTATATATAATGCAACTCCACCTGCTCTTTTGTTTCTTTTGAATAGTTTGCATCCTTCCATCAGTGCATTCCAATTATGAGTTTCATCCCATCAAGTTTCAGTAATGGCAACTATATCATATCTGCCTTCATGTACTAATACTTCAAGTTCACCCTGTTTGTTCCCTAAATTTTGAGCATTAGTGTATAGGCATTTGAATCCTTTATAGGTCGTGGGTATATTTCTTATATCTCCTACTTTGTAACTGGGGTTTCCATCCTTCCCATAACTCTCTACTTCATTATGTTTTCTTTTTTATTTCTTCTTTCTTTTTATTCCCTTCCTCCTTATGTTGGCTATATAGTGGTTTTATCTTGGAATTAGGTTCTAAAGGTCATGAAGATTGCCCCCCTCCCCCCTCAATTTAGTTTAAAGCCCTTTTGATAAGACAAGTCACTTGGTTTCTGAATATATTCTTTCCAGTTCTTGTGAGGTGCAACCCATCCCTTGCCAGTAGCTTTTCATGTAGGCAATGCAGCCCATGGTCTAGGAAATCAAAGTTCTGTTGACAACACCAGTTTTTAAGCCAGTGATTCATTTCTCAAATCCTTTGCTCCCTCACTGATGTTGGCCTTTTGTTGGAAGTATAGATGAAAGCACCATTTGTGCTCCTAATTCTTTCACTTGCTTCCTTACCCGTTCGTAATCTCTTGTTATTGTTTTCAGATTTGTTGTTGTGTCATTAGTCCCCATGTGCAGGGGAAGAAAAAAGGGCTAGTAATCCATGGGGTTGATTATTTTAGTAAGATACTCAGTTATCTCTTTGATTTTTGCTCCAGGGAGACAATATACCTCCCTAGATTGACTGCCTGTTCTGCCGATTATAGTTTCTATTCCCCTAAGAATTTATTCTTCTATCATCAATATTCCCCCTTTTTTTTTCTTGGGGAAGTCTGGGATACTTTTCTTCCTGTTGCAGGAATGCTGGGTTGTGCCTCTTTTTAAAGAAACTATTAATGAATTCTCTTTTGTGGGTGTCTGCATATTTTCTTACAGTGGCAGGCTGCGAAAGCAATTGTTCAATTCCAGAGGGGCCTCATTGGAGTGGACTAAGGTAGATAGTAGGGGCTTTGCTCTTTCTTGTTGTCTTCTTCTAAAAGTGACATGTTTCTATCAATCTTGATCTTTAGGTATATATGTAGGGTTGTTTTTCTACAGAAGCTATTTGTTCCCTATTGTGTTCAGTTTGAGTGTATCGGTAATATGTTACCAGACACTGAAGTAAGGGATGAAGATGATGTTTGTCTATTTGATATGTGCTTCTGCATAATAGCTTGGTCGGTCTGATCACTGACTGGCCATGTACAGCATACTGCTTTAGTTTCTAAACAAGAATGGAACTTTTGGGGGGAAGTGATGCTCCATTTCTAACACAACCAAATAATACAAGCCGAACAAATTCATACTGTGTTTGAAATCATTACAACTTCAGATTGTTCAAATGCAACGTTGCTGCTCTATAATCACTAAAAATATCGTGTATAAGTGTATCAGAAATAACACTAGGTGTGACTACCTGCTTTCCCTTGCCTATTAACCTAACTGGCCTGGTAACAACTCCAATATATTTGTGGCCAAATCAGAATTCCTTCTATCTTTTCTTTTGCACAAAATTATGCCATCTGTCTATATAAGCTGATGGCTACTGATACTTTATGATAGGAATAGAGTAGCAGAAGAAATTTGCCTTTCTTTGCTATTTCCTGCTTAATAGATGTGATGTTTTTAGCTTCTGAATTGCTGCCAATTCATGGCCTTCAGAGGTGTTGAGTCAAAAGGACCAGCTGGACCGCAGGGCACAGGGCGAAATCAACACAGATCACAGCTAATTGCAGAGTGCAAGCCTTCTCCTAATTGTCCTGATTAATTATTGATGCGAGAAGATATTTCTTTTTAGGGTACCATGTCAGGTGAGAGCTCCAGGCTTAAGTAGGTCTATATCAGAAGATCTTATCTAATCCCTTTTTTTTTCTAGTGGTGGGGGTTGCGATTAGGGAATTAACTCTGGTTAGGGAAGAAGCAGAGCAGCAAAATCCTTCTATAGACTGTCCTACCTATGAATATCCCAGATGGAAGAGATTCCGAAAAGCACATCTGCAACTCTCCTGGAGGCTGTCAGTTCCTTAAGTGTTATTGACAAGAGGGATCCCTTTGATGCCATTAGCTGTGCACCTCATTGATTTTCTTTGTTTTAACAAGGAAATCATTACAGTTTATACAACCTGAATACTCAAGTCTTTAACTCTTTCCCATTTCTATTTCTGCAGTCGGTATTGTGCACTTAGCTGGCAGAACACTCACCTTCCTCCTGAACGATTTTCTGCTCTGAGCTGATCCCTAATAGGATAAATATTAACACAAGCACGACAGTCACTGCAATAACTTTATACTGGCCTTGCACATTCTCAAAAACAGAGAGGAGTTGGGCTGCCTCTAAGCCATACAACTCTTAGTTGTGGTTAGTACAGTATTCCATTTTGCACAAAAGGTGCAAAATAACCCACCCCTTTGTTTGCATAGCAGCTTGGGTGTGTGTGTGTGTGTGTGGTGGCTCACACAATAAGACGCTGAACCTGCGCTCTGCTGAGGTTGGCAGCTTGGCAGCTTGATTCCCCTGAGTGAATAAACCACATAGGAACAGGAAAGGAGCCTCCCCCAATTGCCTACTGGTATTCAGGCATCCCACCTCCCCCAAAAATTCCTTTCATAGAGGCAGCCAGCCACTTCGGTGATCCCTGGGTAACACGTGCCATACACACACACACACACACACACAAAGCAGCTTAGGAATTTCATTTCACTGTATAGTCCTGTAAGGCCCAAAGCAGACACTGGTTCTTTATTTCTTATGCAGTTGAAGTATGTTGCCCAAAAAGTGGACTACAGCTACTTTAAAACAGGTGCTGCTTTTGGATCCTATCTCCAGATGGTTTGGACTACTACTCATGTATCTGGCTCCAATGAAGGACTTCACCATATTATCTCAAATATCCTGGTGATAGAACATAGAATAACACAGTTGGAAGGAATCTTGGAGGTCCTCTTGTTCAATTTCCTTCTCAAACAGGAAACTTTATGTAGCATTCTGGACAAATGATTGCCTAACCTTTGCTTGAAAACCTCCAGTGAAAGAGCATCCACAATTTCTGGTGGCAAGCAATTCCACTGATTAATTTTTCTCATTGTCAGGAAATTTCTCCTTAACGCTAGGTTGGATCTCTCTTCCAATATTCCATCAGTAAAGATGAAAGAACCCAAAAGCACCTCTGGGCTGTAAATTGCCTGAATCAAGTCACGTTTCTGATATGCCAACATGCTTTCACATTGAGCTAGAAATGTCTCCCTTGACAGTGGTTTCAGATCATCTTTATACTCAAAGAGAAGGAAGATAAACTTTGAATTGGTGACATGACCACCAATGGATCTTTCGAGATTTGGTATATTAAACAAACTTTGCAAATTGTCATGATTTGTGTAGGTCATTATATACTTCATTCAAGAAGAGGAAGGCAGATAAGGTAGCAAAATTGGTAGAAATGTGATGGGACAGTCTGAACATAGTGGTTGGCATCTGATGTTTGCTTATTTGTTATTCTGGTTTTTATCTTACCTGTTTTGTGGGTTTTGTTTTTTAAACTATCCTGTATTTGGGGGGGGGGTTAGGCTATGAGCCCCTCAGAGTCATTTGGAGTCATAAGCATCTAAACTGAATAAGTTAAATGGAATTCCCCAGCCTAGATTAATCCTAAACATTCACTAAAAATCTGCTTAGACTAACTTCAGTGCTTAAGATACCATAGTCTGATAGGTACTCAAGATTACCTTGTTCATCCCTGGTGGGGATGGAAAGTTCTTGTCAATAAAGCAATGGCCATCACAGAATGCTTACTTAATGCTGCCATTGCAGCTCCCAAATTAGAAGAGATTTCTCAACTCCCAGGTGAGCCCTACTTAAATTAATCTAAGTTGGGCTCCTCTCCTCTCAACTCTGACTCTTCTTAATGAAAATTGACACACAACAACCTTTCATTCTGAAACATCTCTAGGGACTGTCCGCTCTGTTTGTTTCAGTCAGGACTTGATTGCAAAGAAAGAGCTTCCCGCTGCCAGAAGTATTAGCTCCTGTGTTAGGCAGGGTTTTTTTCCTGCAGTCATCTCTTAGTTCCTGTGCTCAGGAGATGCAACCAGAAAATAAAACTGGAGAAAAGTGCTGCCTCATTGTTTGTCTTACAACTTTAATGAGCTTGAGTTTCAGGCTAGCAAATTGCCTGACCTTACAACATTGTGGTTGCATGTTCTTTGTGTGTGCAGGGGGGGGGAAAGAGGGGGGTTAAAAGGGAGTAGCTAACAAATACATCTGATCATATTTCTTTTACAGGGCGGGTCAGGGATTGTTGGGTTTCTTATTTGTCTAGAGCTATAAGAAGCAGTTCACTGAATTTGAGAATTTTTTTTAAAAAAAGTTTGCACTGACTTTTTCATGTATTTTGACACTTATTTATTTATGCTCATATGCTGCTTCAGTCTTGACTAATTCTAAGCAGCTTATCCTCCCAACTACAGTAAGCCAAGCCAATATTAACCAATAGTCTTACTGAAGGAAGGAACTCAGTCATATCGGCCTGCCAAAGATTTGGAAGTGCCAAGTTTTAATGTCTTTCTTGAATCTTAATAGGGTAGTGACAGTCTAAGTACAAGGGAAATGCCATTCGAAAGCAGGGGCAGCAGAGAAAGCACAGAACCATCCTTGTGGACAGATTATGGACTTAAAGAACTGCCCTCTGCCCAAACAGGGATTTAAAGGGAACCCTTCATCCTAAAACTAACTGGGTGGGCAGCAATCACTGGCAAAAAGATACCCCAAGATACCCATCTCCAAGCATATGTCTCCAAAGATAGGCAAAATTGCAAGCAAAACATGCATAATTATACCCAGGTCTTGCAAAGAAATATCATCATAATGCATTCCTAGAAATTACAATGAAAACGATACCAAAGACAAGTGAGACAAGTCAACTACAATGACAAAGAAGTGAATGAGCTGAAGAAAACACAGTCATATCAGATCAATTCCTTTACTGAAGAGATTCACAACTATATTAGATGAAGAAATGAGAAAGTTTGTGCCCTAAATTATACTCATGAACCAGATAGGCGATATTCCATAAATAAACCACAGATTTATTATAAATCCATAAGAATCCATCATTATTACTAGATGTGGAAAAAGCTTTTGATATTTTGGAATGGACTTTTCTTACAACCAGTATTAAACAAAATTAATCCTAGAGAAAAATTAAAAACCTGGCTGGAGAGGAGATATCAACAGCAAACAGCAAAGAAGGCAGAGAATGGAATATTCTCTGCAATTCAATTACCAAAGGGAAAAGACAAGGTGCCTACTCTTTCCTTTACTGTTTGTTGTCCCCCTAAATGTTTTGACCAGCAAGGTCCAAAACAACAACGATAAACCAAGCAGATAATTGGGATCAACATTCAAAGAGAGAACACCAATTGAAATGCTATACAGACAATGTAATACTAATAATTGCTGGTATTAATTAAAGTAATCAAGGGTTTCAGTTGCTTTTCTGGGTACAACCTCAATATAAAGGAAACACAGACAAGCTAAGACATTTAGAATTTGGATTTTGAGGAAAAAGAGGCACTGTTTAAAAACAATAATGAAAATTACTCAAATAGAAATGAGCAATAATTAAAGAAGTTTAAAGCAGAATGTAAAAATGTTTAAGTAATAGTCGCTGGTTGGAGGAAAAAAGAAGAGAAAAAAAGGGAAAGAGTAAAAAGAGATGAGGCTACTTGAACGTTATTTTCCTGTAACACCTTTTTTATTTTAGGTCACTGTATCAATAATGTTAACAAAAAAAATGATAACAATATAGATCGGGGTGTCAAACTGATCAAAGATGGGACGACTTCCGGCTCCAGATGGCAGCAGACGTTGTTTGGGTTCTCTGCCCCAGCGTCTGAATCCCCCCCCCGCTTGGAGGCCCCTCGGGGCCGGGTGCCCTGGTTTGGGGGTACCCGCCGTTAAGGGCGGCTCGCCAGGGGTCCCCTGCCTCAATTCCAGGGGCTGGGCGGCCAATGCTGGCGCGCCCGAGGCTCCAGCGAGTGTGGGCAGCACGCAGCGGCCATTCCAAGGCCGTTACGTGCCTATGTGCCTGTAGGACCCGGTGTATATCGAAATTAAGGCAGCAGGTAAAGAGGCGATCGGAAGAGGAAGAGATGCAGGCCGGAGAATAACTAGAAAAGGAGAGACTTTGACTGGCGAAGCAACGAGGCGTCCTGTGGGTGAGAGGGGGGGGGCTGAAGTTTCTCCCCCCCCTTGTAGCTGGGAAGGGCGCCGTAGTTGAGAAGAAAGAGCGAGAAAAAATAAGGAGACCTCTTACTTTACTGATTTTTTGTGGAGAATGGTGGAGGCAGAATTTGGGAAGGGAGGCTGGAGCCCTCTATCCTTCTGGAGAAACATGGCTGGAGCTTGATTTCCTGCTTCTTTGTATATAATTGATGACATCACCCACCTCTGGTTTCCTGTTTGACCTACTCTACAAGCCGGACTTGTTGCTCCTGTGAGCGCCCTCTGGTGGATCGTGAGGAAATAGAGCTGATTTTTAAGAGAACCTTCTCTTTCTGGATGCTTGTGCCTACCTGAGGACCTCTCATTCTTTATTACTGTAAGATGGCTAAAGGACAAAGACCAGCCGCAGCTGACATTGAAAACATTTTGCAGAAATTGGCAAAATTGGATGAGAAACTTGATAAACTTGATATCTTGCAAAAAGGGCAATTGGAAATAAAATCTGAAATGGTAGTTATGAAAAAAGATTTAAGTGCTGTTCAACAGGTGGTTGAGGACAACAAGAAAAAGGTGGGAGGTTTGGAGGGGGAGGTGCGGGCAATCCAGAAGAGGGAAGAAATGAGAGGAAATGTAATTTTAACTTCGCAGCTGGATAGAATGTCTTATTTTCTCAGGTTTCAAAATGTGGAAGAAGTGGACCAGGAAGATCTGCGAGAAGTGATGGTTAAATTGTTGGGCGAATTTATTGAAAGAGGTTTGGATTTTATGAGATGGGACATGGATCTAGTTTATAGAGTAAATTCACAATATGCAATTTTACATAGTGTCCCAAGAGAGGTCCACATTAAATTTGTGAGAAGGGAAACGAGAGATGAAATACTGAGAACTCAAAGATCGGGGGCGCTGATATACAGGGGCAAGGAGGTCACCATTTTGAAGCAGATCCCTAGACAGGTACGAGAATCAAGAAGAAATTATTATTTTTTATCAAGTAAATTGTACCTTAAGGGAATAGGCTTCAGGTGGTTGATGCCGGAAGGTTTGATGATTTTCTGGGAGGGCAGTAGGAAGAAAATTAATAGTGTGATGCAGGCTCAGGCCTATCTGGAGCAACATAAGACCCTCCTAGAGGGTGAAGATACAGGAACCGAGGAAGGGGAGGTACTAGATGATCAAGGAGCAGGGGCGGGCAAGGCCGTGGCGGTCCGGGAGGAAGGGGGTGCTAAGGCCAGAACCTTGAGATCTAGAACCAAGAAATGATGAAGTGAGAGGAATATATTATTTTGTGCCTTTTATGATATCTCTTATTTTTGTAAACTTTAATATTACTCTGGATATTGAACTGATATTTTTATATAAATCCGGTTGCTAAATTTGTAATTTTAATAAGGGAAGATCTGCTGTATGTGAAAAAAAGTAATTATATATTATCTTTGTAAAAGGATAATGAAAATTCTACATATTGTAAGCGATAATATTGTTTATTTTTAACCAATAAAAACTTTTATAATAAAAAAAAAACTGATCAAAGATTTCATTGAGGGCCGCATCAGGGTTATGTTTGACCACGACGGCTGGTGTGGGCATGGCCAGGGTGGGTGTGGTCAGCTTGATGTCACTTGTGTTGGGAGCACTTGTGGCGGCTTGAGCAATCTGCCAGTGAAAACGGGCTTCTGAGCTCCATTTTCAGCCATGATGATTTCCTGCAGCTCTCTGCCAGTGAAAATGGAGTTCCATTTTTACTGGCAGAGGGCTGCAGGAGGCTGTCGCAGTCAAAAAGGGGCCCTCCCAATCTCCATTTTCACTGTCAGAGGCACCATGGGCCAGTGCTTCACTGTTTCCATGGTAGCCCCATGGGCCAGTTCTAAGCACCCCAAGGGCTGGATCCAGCCCCTGGGCTTGAGTTTGACACCCCTGATATAGATGCTTTCATGAGTTTGTCTTAACCCTGAGCATTTTTTTCCTGACACTTTTGGAGATTGATCAAAACATGACAGTTTGACAAGCTTGATATTTTGGTTTTAAAGAAGCTGTTTAGGGGGGGGGGGGGTTGGCTTGTTTTTGGTGGGGAAGATTTTAAGGCTAATTAACTTCTTAATTTATTCTTGTTTCTTGGCCGTGCCCATGTTTACTTGTTTGATGTACTTTCCATACTTGGGAGAAGTTTAATTATGATGATTTTTGGAAATGTTAACTGTGTATACTTTTTTTTGAAAAATTAGAGGCGATTGGCATGGATACACTGCTTCCCACTTCCTCACATAAATTCACTTTATTTGATGGGTGTATTGGTGAGCCTGCATATAAAGGAAAAGAGGAAGTTCAGCAATATATTTCCATTGGCAGAAATATTCTCGGAGTAGATGGGTTGGGAAGAGATTCTCTGTGCTTTTTCTCCCCTGTGCTGTCCAAATATGTTCTGGATAAACCCTTTTGGAGAGGATTTTAGGAGTTTGTTAGGGAAGGAAGTGCAAATCCAATTATGCAAGCAAACATCCTCTTGTACAATGTAGAATATCACGCCATCTGTTTCTTTGGGTGAACAGATGCACCTGTTCTGGTATCAGTGCAACGCCTAGACCAACAAACATTTTGCAATGCTTCTCACCTCTCTCTAAGAATAAGATGATCATGTGTAAGCCATTTTTTTTATTTTTAGATACATAAAACAGAGCAGAAATAGAAAATAAAACAATGGATTAAATCCAATGATTGAGCCTGCTAATACTCATGGATGGATTCCAAGTTGAATTCACAGTTTATTTGGAAAGAAATATGAGGATAAATGTATATGATATGTTATATAAAGAAAGTGAAACAGACTTTTTGAAATTATGAACTGTCAATATTAGCTTTTCATTTCTGCTATAAAATTGGTGAGAAAAAAGTTTGGGGTAATGATATACTCACTATAGCTTAAAAGAAAAATTTTTAAAGATATTTTAATTGGGTTTTATCTGTAAACTATTTTATGAAGATTTTGTTGGTTACACAAAGCTTCCTACATATAGAAAACTTTACTTTGCACTATGAGACTTCTGATCCAGCAGAGGAATCCTGCCAAAATGAAAAGTGTCTCCCTCCCTCTCCTTTCCTCTCTCTCGCTCCTTCTTTCTCTTATTCTCTTGCTCTCTCATTTTCTCTCTCTCTTCTCTCTTTCTCCTTCTCTCTCTTTCTCTCTCTCTCCCTCTCTCTCCTCTCTCTCTCTCTCCTTTTCTCTCTGTATCTCTTTTTTTCTGTCTCTCCTTTTCTGTCTCTCCTTCTCTCTCTCTCCTTCTCTCTCTCCCTTTTTCTCTCTGTATGTCTCCTTTTCTCTCTCCTTCTGTTCTTCTTCTTCTTCTTCTTCTTCTTCTTCTTCTTCTTCTTCTTCTTCTTCTTCTTCTTCTTCT
>WNWU01000040.1:10075152-10088602 GCA_012654045.1 Ptyas mucosa
CTATCTATCTATCTATCTATCTATCTATCTATCTATCTATCTATCTAATAAACTATTGGAATGAAAAGAGACACTTTAAACCCAAAAGGGCAGAGGCTTTGAAACAAACACACATATAGTACTGAATGAAAAGAAGGACTAGAATATACAGACTCATGGAATCCTGTGTTTTCAGAATGCTGCAGTGCAATGCCATACAAATGGCATCCGTGCATTTCTCAACTACACGTGTATTACAGAAATGTTTAAATAAAAATGCATACATTAAGAGTTAGCATGCATACAAAAATGCACTGGGGGTACTCCTTGCTGAAAGATTAGGAAGCATGGGTGCTGAGCGCATATGTTACAAGCATTCACGAAAATGCATATGAATGTTTGGAAAGATCTAAACTGGCATGGTAACTATACTAACCAGAAACTTGGTCACTGATAAAATGAGAACAAGAATGAATTGAAATTGATAGATTTACTTGTTTGTTTGTTTGTTTGTTTGTTTAATTTATATACCATCCTTCTCCCAGAAGGACACACAAATATAAAATTTGAAAGCAATTTTAAAAGGTATTAAATATTTTGGCCCACATCAAATTAAAATAAAACTACCCCATCCCAAATCACAGATGACATGGAAGAGCTAAATACCTTTTCCTCCATTAAGAGGTAGGTAGGAAGGTAGGTAGGTAGGTAGGTAGGTAGGTAGGTAGGTAGGTAGATAGATAGATAGATAGATAGATAGATAGATAGATAGATAGATAGATACACACAGACACACAAAAATCAATTAAAACCTATATATATATATATATGGCTTCCTTAAAACCTATATTTTTAAACAAAAATCAAAACAAATTGGTTGATGTGAAGTAAATCAGCCCTTTTCTTAAAGAATTCTCTCTCCAATTATGGTGGGGGAGAGGGAATAGAAATGTAGGAAATTGTGTCCTTTTTTCCCCATAGGGAATATTTTACAAAGGTTTGCCGCTGGGATCTCCTCCCTTGTTCCAAGTGTCAACAAATTGCAAATATCCTCCCTTCCATCTCAACTAAGCCACCAGCCCAACACAATAAAACCTGGCCCAGCATTGTTTAGGAACCCATGGCGCATGTGATGCGGCACAGTCCCTCATTTGATTAATGAACCAATTGTGTCAGGGTATTCTGTGCTCCGCACTTTGTCCCTGACCCAAAGCAGGCAAATCCCATCAGGGCATTCTTTTCCCCTGCCCCTCCTGTCTCAACCTTGTCATGTAATTGTTTATCGAAAGACGAATGTACACAATAATCCAGGGCAAAGAGAGCTGATGTATGTGGTGTTAATGAATGAAATAATCAGGTGGGCAATAATAACCAGGACGTGACTTGGCAGACAGGACCTAGCAGGGCATTAGCATTCTGCAGCCACTCTGCCTTTATCTCCTGAGCCTGATGTCTGACAACCACCATGGGTTAGCCCATGAATAAAATACGGACCGATGCTCAGACATAATTAAACTGCCAATGTGGATGTACCTAAATGAACTTGATATCTTAATGACATAAGATAGCAGGTGAGTAATGAAGGCCAGGGTAAAGAGATGTGCATAATGAATGAAAGCACCAGGCCATTGTGGAAAGGCTCACCCATTTCTCTCACACACAAAAAGGCCCCTTAGCACCTTCATGTTCTCCATGCACGACTTGTAAGTCAACTCTGCAGGTTGCTTCCTGATGTCCAGTCAAGGAGTGCAGCTCGTTTCTCAGACAGAAGCAAAACATGCTCTACTCTCAAACGGTAGCATAAATTTATTGCCTTTTGCACAGAAGTCAACCCTTTCCCCATGACTATTTTCTCATCTAAGGGATACATCATCGCTACTCAAGAAGATCCAAATCCAGTAATCTCAAGATATCTTCTCGGATAGAAGGTTAGACCAGCTCACCAAGCAGAATACTCTGGAATAATAAACATTTTATATGGTGGGGCAGAGGATTCATTCTCATTCATCTACCCAGCAAAAATCAAAGAATGTAAGTAAGATAATTGCCACTGGGGGCACTGTGCAAAGGAACCACTCCATGTTTATCAAAGTTTGATTAATCAGATGAGCTAAAACCATATATTCAACGTTAAGTGCAAAAGGATAGTTGAAGATGTTTTGATGATAGTTCCCCAGATTCATCTTCCACAGAAGTTGCTAGATGGCAGAGTCTAATTGTGTGAATTCACTTGGCATCCTAACCTATCCCCTTTGTTTGTTCAAAACACCTCATGTTATCTCAGGAACATCTGCAATTGTCTGGCAACCATGCCTCAAGCAGTGAGAAACCCAGTCTACCATCTGCAAAGGTTGGGAAGTGGCATTAGCACATTTGTGTCTTCAAAGACAGCAGCGGGCAATCCAACACTTAAAGCCTCACTCACTTTCCTGCAAAGGGCAGGCCCTAAACTTTTGGGTCCAATCTTTTGATTCTGGCAGGAGGACTTAAGGTAAAACCAGTAATAAATTGACTCAGTTCCAGAACACAGTTGATATTGTGAGAACAAGGAAAGTCTGAAGTTGATTCTTAATAGCTGCCAAGAGTTTGTGTGCTCTACTGGAGCATCCTAGAAATTGAGGTCTATATATCAGGTCTCTAAATACTTTGCATTTATTCCCAGAACCAGGTTTTATGTTAGTATCCTAGCTTGAACATCCTCTTTCCACTGGCAATCTCTGTGGCTCAGAGCATTGGAACTGAGGGATGGGCCACAAATCCCCTGGTTGAAGCCGAAATGCCTATTGGTGGAAGTGCTGCTGGCCATGGGGATATTTGTCGGATACTCTTTCTCTCAAAATGAAGTGAGAGAAGTCAGCAAGCCCAAACTAGACATTTTCACTGACAACCCATTATTAACAATGTGGGTGAATGTGTACACAATGCCAAGACAAAGACAAACAAACTACCGCATGGCTTAATGTTACGTGTGATACAAGCAGGAGAGTTTTCTCGCCATTCTGCAGACTGAATCCTTCCTGGCTCTTCTTCACCCCAGCCATCTGCTTCTCTGAGTCAGCCTCTCTCTTTTCTACCAGAGCATCAATCCAGAGATGCTATCAGGCCCGCTGCTCTTTTCCCCAGGAGAGCTTGAGGCACAGACTTTGTTTTTCGAATTACCCTGTGTTTTTGTTCCACCAGCAAACAGCCACTGGAGTTAAGAGGCTTATTTACCATCTTGGCATCTATTTACCTAAGCTTCGCTAGCTTATTTAGGGTACTGTGTCTACAAATAGAGCTGGATTTACTCATCCCCAGCAGGTGTGCTCTACTTCAATAGGCCAATCTAATGAACAATTAGGCACTCTGCGGTGATAATGCTAGGCAGAGCCATGGAGCCCTAGCACAGCCCTGGGAGGTAACTAACATCGTGTATTTATCCCACATCCACTACTGTTTTCAATACATGGTAGTGTGGGAGGCTATAGAAATGTCTAACCACAACATACTGCTCCTTTACTATTGGGATAATTGCTCTCTCTCCACTCAGGTCTGGAGAAGGGATACTTTACATGGTTGGCTTAGCTTTGAATGACAACGTTTGGTGAATCTACTCATTGGGGGTCTGCAAATCATGATTTATAGCTGAAGGTGTGACAATGTAGCTAACTGTAGTTTATGTCATAAAACTTATTTAAACAAACCATGAAAGGCTCTTATAAAAAGACGGTCAGATTCCAGGTTCCTCTTTATTTATTTACTTATTTGTAAATAAGTTTATTCTTACAAATTAATTAAAGGAGGTCAACTTATCCCATACCTAAGGGGTTGGGTGAAGGAGTGGGTGGGATGGGACCTTTTGGGCAGTGGTGACAGCCTTGCTGGCTGCTATGCTCTCAGCCTGTAGATTTGCCAGCCAGTAGATTCTGGCCTTTTAGAAAAAGAAAATTACCAACCCCCAACTGGACTATAGGTAGTCCTCAACTTCTGACCAGTCATTTAGTGACCATTCAAAGTTACAATGGACCCCTCTGAAGGGTAGTTATGACCAGTTCGAAAGGCCACCTCACCTACAGTCATGTGGCGGGGGAGGGTGTTAGGTGGCCTTGGCAATTCCAACAATTGGAATTCTGAAATCAGGCACTTGGCAACCAGCCTGCAATTATGGCCATTTGCAGCATCCCAAAGTCACTTGACCATGATATTTATATGCTCTTGCTGAAAACTGGCATTTACTTCTGGGCTTTGAGGAAAGCACCCGTAGCAAACAAAGGTTCGTTTAACCACTTAACCATTGATTGTAAAATTGGGTCTAGTCACATAATGAGCCACTTACAACCACCTTGACTAACAATCATAATGGCCAGGCTCCATTACGGTTGTAAGCTGAGGACTATCTGTAACAATATTTAATGCTTGCTGTCTTTCTTACATCTCAGCACATTAGGAGAAATAGCTAGAATATACTGAATAGCAATAGCACTTAGACTTATATACTGCTTCACAGTGCTTTACAGCCCTCTCTAAGCAGTTCACAGAGTCAACATATCTCCCCCAACAACCTGGGTCCTCATTTTACCTACCTCAGAAGGATGGAAGACTGAGTCAACCTTGAACCAGTAAGACTCGAACTGCCAAACTGCTGACAATCGGTAGTCAGCAGAAGTAGCCTGCAGTACTGCATTCTAACCGCAGCGCCACCAGGCAGTGATATTCTCTCCATAAGCATATCCCTAGTAAGTCAGCCCCTTGCTAGGACTATATTTACTAGAAATTATATTAGACAACTTGTTTCCTCTTCCATGTAAAGAACCTTGGTGGCGCAGCAGACTAAAGTGCTATTAAGTAGCACCAGCTGCCTGCAGTTACTGCAAGTTCGAATTTCACCAGGCTCAAGGTTGACCCAGCCTTCCATCCTTTCGAGGTAGGTAAAATGAGGACCTGGATTGTGGGGGCAATAAGCTGACTTTGTATAAAAAAGAACACCGCTTGGGGGGGGGGGGCAAAAGCTCAACTAAGCAGGTATATACAAAAGTATGAAGGCTATTGCTTAACGCATTGTAAGCTGCCCTGAGTCTCTGGAGAAGGGCGGCATATAAATTGAACCAATAAATAAATAAACCAGGGAGAGTCTACAGGCACAGAGCAAGATCCCCAAGGCTGAAATTCAACTCCCTGCCCCAATGGTAGAGTTGGTGAAGCTTGATGTTCAAGAGTGCCTTAAAAGTTCCACATCCAAGAACTGCCCTCCCCCAGACAGGTGCTTTTTGGCTTAATCCACTTAAGAGGAACTCTGAAAACCACGAAAGAGGCACTTATGAGCCTCTGGGCCACACTTTTTAAGCAGAAACATTGTTCCAGAGATCTGACCATATATTCGTTAGAATATAGTTTGGAAATGCACATGCTTTGATTTGAACTCCTTCTCCGTTACTAAAGTGAGGCAGTTGTCCGCTTCTGTCATAACACATCCACTAGGACTCAAGCTTCGAGCATGACAACTTTAATTCCCAGGCTTCAGACAGCAGCCATCAACCTGGAGGCTGTGAATAGCGATCCACCCCTGCTGCATTCTTCGATTACAGCCCATTTAGAGCTTTGCTCTGAACCTTGGCTTCAGAAAAGCTAATGGAAGGATTTGTGTGTTGCCCTGCCTGGGAGGTAATTGGCAGTTGCTGCTCTAATGCTTCTAGTTTTAGTAGCAAATGAGCAACGTAAAGTAAATATCGGTATTTTTAAAGCAATAATAATGAGAAATTAAAGCCCGCACCACAGGAGCGAAGAATTTACAAGTTGGGAAAGACAGCATCCTAGTAAGGTTGGCATTTGATAGCAGCGTGCCTCTGACTCCTGCTGATAACTCTGCAATACATTTAAATGGGGGAAAAAAAGTTCTGAGCTTACGTACGTTACTAGCTCAATATGAATCAGCTTTCTGTATAATAGGTGGATTGCCTGGGCAACCCAGAAATAGCCATGAAACCAGCATGCCAAATCTGCATGGCTGCACAAGCATTCTGCCTTCGAACAGAGGCAAGAAGCATTTAATGCTAAACGTGAAAAAAGTTCCCTTAATATATATTCAACTACAAGTCTTGTTGAAAGCCAAAGTCTTGGTGACTAAGACCCTGGGAACATAGTGTTCCAACATTAGAAACACAAAAGGCATTGAAAAATAGGAGTGATAAAAGTCAGGTACTTCCCGACTTAGAAAACACAAAGAGGCATTTTCATTGACATAAAGCCATCGGGGAATAAAAGTAGCTATTGTTTACTCCGGTAATTATTTCTGCCAGATAACACTGCACAGTCAAAAGAGAACATCTCAGATAAATCTAAAATACAGTTAAAGTCAGGTAAATATATATCCTCCTTCTAACGACAATCTGTAAAACTGGCTGAGGACTGACTGTTGTACAGTGTGTGAATTGTGTGTCACCAGCCAACTGGCTCCTTGACTTTTTATTTCTTTACCACCTGCGCATTGTCTCCTCATCTTTCTTTTTTTTCACTTTGGACACCATGTCTCTCAACTAGATCCTTCATGTTCTTCTCTTCCACCTGGCTTTAAGGACCACGTTTAAACAAAACAAAACAAAACAAAACAAAACATAGTTAATCCTTTCACAAAGAATTTCCTGTTCCCTCTGTGCTTTCTCTCAAACCTGTCTTGTTTTCCCTTTCTCAATGGGCTGCACTACTACTAATCTTCTCATGGTTCCCACCACCCATCTCCTTCCACTTATGACTGTATGACTGTAACTTTGTTACTTGTATCCTTACGATTTATATTGATATTATTTCCTGATTGCTTATTTGTACCCTATGATTATCATTAAGTGTTGTTCCTTGTGATTCTTGATGAACATATCTTTTCTTTTATGTACACAGAGAGCATATGCACCAAGACAAATTCCTTGTGTGTACAATCACACTTGGCCAATAAAAAATTCTATTCTGTTCTGTTCTGTTCTGTTCTGTTCCGTTCCGTTCCGTTCCGTTCCGTTCCGTTCCGTTCCGTTCCGTTCCGTTCCGTTCCATTCCATTCTATTCTATTCTATTCTATTCTATTCCATTCCATTCCGTGTTCCCTTTATTTATTCATACCCCCTGCCTATTCAGCCTACTCCATCCTGAATTTTTCACATCTATTACCTGTTTTGATATTTAAATTAAATATTAAATTAAGTATTAAAATTTTGGTACAACCCAGAAGCCCAGTCATTGCCTCACCACTGCAAGGGAGGAATTTATATTTTACATTATACGCGCAAGTTCTTGACTGAACTCAGCAATCCTTAAAACCATCCTGTAAGGTAGTTGTGACAGTCCCAAGTAGCATCTACATCTCTGATTGTGCAAAGAGAAGAGGCTGCCAGACTCCACTTGACATTCAATTCAGAGGCAGACATGTAGCCATTGCTTATGCCATATAATGAAATGACTAAATCTCAGTGAACAGCCCAAGAATTGCATTTAAGGGAAAGGCCAGGCCCTTTTCCTCAAGCTTTTCATTCTTCTTATATAACATCTAAGTGTGTATATACAGCACATTGGTGAAACCACTCTCTGGCTAGGCAAGGTAAGTCTAATTTCCATTTAGTATCTTTATTAAAGAATCCAGTATAGAAGATTCGTAAATAAGAGGTAGGAGCAATTTCAAACAGGACAGGAATAAAGATTTTGATAACTAAATTTAACCAAAAGTCTTAAACTTTGATGATATTTACAAAGAGGTTCCTGAGGATTTTACAGCAGCCTTTACTCATCTTCAGTGACTTGAAGGCAAAGCTAAATTCACTAAACATGATTTATGGCTTGGTGGGAGTGGCAGAGGAAGGATACTGTAAAATCTCCATTCCCTCCCCATTCCTGGGGGAAGGATATTGCAAAATCTTCATTCCCACCCCACTCTGGGACCAGCCAGAGGTGGTATTTGCTGGTTCTCCGAACTACTCAAAATTTCTGCTACCGGTTCTCCAGAACCTGCTGGATTTCACCCCTGGGTCTGTGGCTAATATAGCTTCCGTAGTTTTTCATAACCCATAAAAGATCCAAAAGCTCACAAACGAGTAAGGAGTATCCTTAAATAGCAAATTAAGGCTGAAACTATGTTCCATCATTTCCTTAGATTCCTTTCAAAAAGTGCCTGCCCTTGCAAGATTAGAGCTTTTGATACCAATTGACATTCTACACCAATTTGCCTTCTACTTAGATTGCATAGTTTTTATATATATTTTTAAAAGCAGCTTTGAAGAACAAGAAAAAAAAAGCCCCTATTGGTAACATTCTGGTTCATAATGTCTGAGCAGCTGGCTTCATTTTCTGTTACTGGTGCTTTGTTGTTTGAAGATCGATAGTATGGTGACGTTGAATCCCTTTTCCTGTCCAAGTATGACAATTATGTTTTAATGAATTAAGCCTACAACCGCTTTGCTCACATTACTAAACATTTCCACCAGCGTAACGTCTATTTTTCTCCCTCTGTTTCAATGCTCATGTGTCCTTTCAATGGAGAACTGTGAAAGATGACAAGGATGACTGCTTCCCCGTTTTCTACCATTTGTGTTTCTGTGATTGCGTACAGTTCCCGCAACTGTGATTTTGTGCCTTTTTTTTTTTAGATTTTAACCATCCATCTAATTGACAGCTGTGTAATAAAAGGGCTGATGGCATAATCTCAGGGCCAACCAGATTTGGTTATAAGGTGAGGGGAGTATTAACAAAAATATGATCCAGATGTAGTCATATAAAAATGCTCATTAAAGTCAAGCTGGTGACACCTTGGAGCAGCTCTTTGGTTTAGTGCCATTGATATGTCCCTGGAGCCATTGTGGAACCTCATCCAGGCTTATCAGGGCTCCCCCTGTCAATCACAAGCTCCTAACTAATCTTCCAGATCTCTGCCAATTATAGTTGACCTCTACATTTCATTTAGCTGTTTATACAAAATTTATCAGTAAACCCTGATAAATTTATCAGTAAACACAATTTTAATTAATCCATATCTTAGAAAATGCACTTAACCATGATTAGCCACCTAGAAATGCAAAAGGTAACCATGCTTTCTAAAACCATTTTAAACATGACGTTATATTTTAGCTATTTGTGGCTAAACCGATGCTTACACCACATTGTGTGGGTGCTGTATTGTGCTTAGTGCTACCAATTAAAAGGATTGTGGGTTGTAGCGGGGGGTGGGGTGGGGTGGGGGGAAGACAGAAGGAACAAAGAGAGAATGACATCATTGAAATCCTCTGTAAAATTCCATGTTTGAGGCCGGAAGCACGACATATACCATAGTGTCACAATAACAAATGTAATCAATTTTCAATAACTTTAAATGCATCGTTTGACTCGTTTTTCAGTTCAAATGGTTGTAGGAGGTTAAGAGTATACAGATACTCAAGGGAGAGGAAGAGCAAAGTTTCATGTATCAAGATAAATTATTTCTTCCTTTTAGGAGCTGTTTCACCATACACATAGTAGTAATCATAATCACAGACACATATTTCTTTTGTAGGAGAAGCCCAGCTCTAGTCAAAAAGGACTGAAACACAGGCTTCTTCTGGAATCTGATCTAGCTGCCACTGACGGCAAATCTGCTGAAGAAGAGGGACACAGCGATATCCAGGAATGGCTCTGAAAACAGTTAAGCAAAGAGAATGATGGAATGAAGTATCCTATTCCAAATGAGCATGACCTAACCAGAAGACAATTAGTCATAGCCTGACCAAAGTGATCATCCATTCCTCTCTCCTTAAAGGGTGCAGTAAATGTTCTCCAGAAACACAGCAGGACTCAAAACAGTTTTGCCCATTAAGGACAACTGAACCTATTCAGTTAGACACAGGGTATCCTGTCACCAAGCACGGCTGTGCAAAAGGACCCAGGAGGAGGGAAAAAAAGAGGAATTCAATCCAATTCCTGACATTATAGCCCTGTCCTGCCTACTTGTCATCTACCTTACATCCTGGGATTGAATGGCTCTATAAAAATGTCCAGTGTAAAAGGCAGACTCAAAAGAAACCCAATCCTGAGTGAGACCTTAAGATACTCAAAACTTTCTTTGACTTCTACTTCCTCTTCACTTCATCCTCCCATAACTCCCCATGGGCAAGATCTTAAGATTTACGAGACAGAAGTTCAAATCTTTTGCACTGATGGAAAAATACTAAGGGGAAAAAAAAGAAAGGAGAAACAGAGGGAAAAAATATTGTATACTTAAGACACCAGTTCCAATTTTCCTTGTTTATGGTTCCTACTGCTACTATTTCTTTTTAAAAGGGACAAATATTGCAACAGAAATAGCAAAAAAACCTCTTTTTTTGAAAAAACAAGAACAATAAGAATAAAATTGAAATGGGAATAAGAATGATAAGGTGTCCATTGGCAATCCAAGCTATGGAAAATAAATTTCATTAGATGACACAATCTTTTTATGCAGTCCTCCATTTAAATTTGATGCAGTTTATGGGTCTATGCCAGAATCGCACAGAAAGAAGTTGTATATTCAAATGTTCTGGGACGATTTACATGACCAAGCCAGTGTGATGAGTGTACATTTCCAATGCAATAAACAGAAATTGCATGATTATTGTGTTCCTGCGATGTTGATTCAAACCATTTTCCCCACAGCTTTCTAATAGGGCTGAAAGTAAGAATATGCCATGTTCAGAGGACAATGTAAATTAGCTATTAAGTTCCATTAACAATTCACGGAAGGGGGCAGGTGGGTGGTAATCCCTAATGTACCGTGTCCAGCTGACCAAACATATGGTTATTTGAGCTGTTATGCATGATTATGCCTTCTATCCCTCACCTTGCCTTTGCTTTTCTCAGCTTTTTGTCAGAAACTCGCATTGGTCCAAATTGAGAGACAGCAAATAATGGAGCCAAGCCAAGCCAATTAGAGAAAAAAAGGAAACAGGAGTTCCCAATCCCTGGGCTGCAGCCAACTACCGGGCCTTGGCCTGTTTGGAATCAGGCTGCAGAAGCAGTGGGTGAGCGCGTGTACATGCACTCAGCTCCACTTGTGGGAGCTGAATGCATACTCACCCACAGCTCATGTGTAACCATTCCCATTCCCTTCCCCTCCTTACTGGTCCACGAAGCCAGAAAGGTTGGTGATCACTGACCTATATTAGTGACTACCCAGACTGAGGGATTGAACACCATGGGAGATGCATGACTAGCTTTTCCAAAAGCAATTGATTCCAAAGACCAGAAAGACTTAGGTCCAAGGTGTTAACACCCTCTTTGGAATTTACTACAAATCTCGCTTTCAGTCCATGCTTACACTGATTCAGGAAGAAATCAAATTCATAATTCACAAGAACTGTTCATAGCCTTCTATTGGCCAACTCCTGCTCTCTTTCAGCTCTTGCTAAAATTCTTTACAACTATTCTAGTAATTAGGCCATGTTGTGCATATTTATAACATTACACAATTCTCGTAATGTATTCTTATCACAGGAGTGCTAGATTGAGAAATCACACAAACAGTAAGTGGGCAACAGTGCATTATTACAAAATTTCATCTTCTGTCAATGGCCCTACCTTCTCCAAATGGCTAATTAAATCATTGCATATTTTTTCCTCAGATTTTTGCCCAAAATGTAATGCTTTTTCCCTCTGAATTTCACAGGGGTTTCAAAGCTTTTAAAATTATCATCATCATTAACTTATCACAGAATATCAATAAATGATTAATTTATTCAAATTTCACTATAGGTTCTCGGGTATTTAGCAGCCCTTTTTTGAAAGTATTTTTCACATTTATCATAATTATAAACTTAGGTTCTTTATAAGGATTTAATACTTTTCTAAAAAGTCTATATTAGGGAATAACTGTGACCCTTGATATTTTTTTTCCTAAGCACATCAGTTTATTCCTAAATCTACCTGTATTCAGTACTATTCCCATCCTTCTTACAGTCTTTTTGGATTGTTGCCTTCCAGCAGAAGATACAGAACAATTAAAACTTTGGACCACATGTGTTCTGAATAGTTTTTATCCCAGAGCTATAATTGCACTCAACAATTAACTAAAGGACCACCATCACTGAACTGTTGGACAGCATTACTTGGTCTGTTGTGTGGATGTTTGGATGGTTTAGGGTGGGGAATTTGTGGTGGGTGGGAGGTTGTTTGGGGATTGTTATGTGTGTTGGACCTGGCCTTTGGGTGTTAAGTGAATTTCGTTGTATGGGTATACTGTGTATACATATACAATGACAATAAAGTTGTTGTTGTTGTTGTTGTTGTTATTATTATTTAAACAATATACACAGCAAACGAGATGACCATGCTGGATTTCATATCCCAAATCACTAGTCGAACACTTCCCAAGCGTTTAGGACTGCGTGATGTATCGGCGGATTATGTGAGCAGATCCCGGTAAAGTGGCCTTCTGCAGCTGACCAATGGTGATCTTGTCAGTGCCAATTGTTTTTAAGCGCTTGCCTAGGTCTTTAGGCACAGCACCCAGTGTGCAGAGTACCACTGGAACCACCTGCACTGGTTTATGCCAGAGTCTCTGCAGTTCGATTCTCAAGTCCTGATATCTGGTGAATTTTCCACGTTGTTTCTCATCAATTCTGCTGTCACCAGGTATGGCAATATCGATGATCCACACCTTTTTCTTCTTCACAATTGTGATATCCAGGGTATTGTGTTCCAAAACTTTGTCAGTCTGTATTCAGAAGTCCCACAGTAGTTTTGCATGCTCATTTTTGACCACTTTTTCAGGCTTATGATCCCACCAGTTCTTTGCTACAGGCAGATGGTAGTTGTGACACAAGTTCCAGTGGACCATCTGAGTGACTGTGTTATGGCGTTGTTTGTAGTCAGTCTGAGCTATTGTCTTGCAACGGCTCAGTATATGATCAATGGTTTCATCTGCTTCTTTGCAGAGTCTGCATTTGGGGTCATCAGCAGATTTTTCTATTCTGGCTTTGATTACATTCGTTCTGATGGCTTGTTCCTGGGCTGCAAGTATCAAGCCTTCTTTCTCCTTCTTCAGCGATCCGTTGGTCAGCCATAACCAGGTCTTTTCCTTATCTACTTTTCCCTGGATCTTCTCAAGGAACTGTCCATGCAGTGCTTTGTTACACCAGCCAAGTTTGCATCACTGTTTTCCTATATTGAGTCTTGGTTTGCTGCACTTTGAGCAACTTCCTCTTGCTGACCTCCAGCAGAGCTGGTTCAACACTGTCTTTCACATAATCTGCCAGAGCATGTTTCTCTTCTTCGACTGTCTGCTTCACTTGCAGAAGTCCTCTGCCACCTGCTTTTCTGGGCAAATATAGCCTGTCGACATCACTACGCGGGTGCAGCGCATAGTGTATGGTCATCCGTTTTCTTGTTTTCCTATCCAGGCTGTCCAGCTCTGCCTGTGTCCAGTTTACGATCTCATTCAGTTTGCTTTTTAGACGTTTCCTGACTATTATTATTATTATTATTATTATTATTATTATTATTATTATTATTA
>WNWU01000040.1:10088612-10158747 GCA_012654045.1 Ptyas mucosa
TATTATTATTATTATTATTATTATTATTATTATTATTATTATTATTATTATTCAGCTCAAATAAATATTTATCTCTACAGGTAAGATAGGCATGTTATTTCATCTACTAATTTCTATGAATGGAAGACTTCTGGGGTCAAATGAGACTATAACTGCTGTCTGTACTCAGTGTTCAACATGAATCTGTTCTAATTAAGTCCCAAAGCTTTCACTTTCAACATCAGCAGGAAACATCTGCTAGTGATCTTGCTGCCATGTCAAGGCATTCCTGAGCCACACTGGGCAATTTTTCACACGTCAACACAAGCCATTTCCCAGTTTTATCCTGGCCTGCCTACCTATAATAGACAGAGATATAACATTATGTGACCTTAAGTATCTGGATAGATTGGATAAGTAAAGGCTTCTTTTTTCATAATTGACCAGCTTTATCTAAGGATACGAGCCAGAAACTGGGTATTTGTTTGTTTATCAAAATTAACGACTGCTCATCTCCTTCACAGAGCCGAAAGATAGAAAAAGACAATGGATGTTTTTGTTTAGGAGCCGTAGTGGTGCAGTGGTTAGAATGCAATACTGCAGACTGCCGGCTGCCTGCAATTTGGCACTTCGAATCTCACCGGGCTCAAGGTTGACTCAGCCTTCCATCCTTCCGAGATGGATAAAATGAGGACCCAGATTGTTAGGGGCAATATGCTGACTCTGTAGACCACTTAGAGCGGTCTGTAAAGCACTGGGAAGCAGTATATAAGTCTAAGTGCTGTTGCTATTGTTTAACAGAAAAGCAGGAATGAATGGATTGTTAATGTTTCTCACTTCCACATGTCAAGTTAAAGATACAGTATTGCATAGGAGTACGGCCACATGGATACGAGCCAGAAACTGGGCATTAAGTCTGCTTGCCATACATTCTAATATTTGCAGTTAGGACATCAGTGAGCAGGTCACTGCATTACCGCAGGGAGAGGTAAAGCCCTGAAATCTCTGTACAGCACAACAGCTGAGGAATATGGGACACATACTTCCTGCTTTATCCCAGGCAGCAGACCTAGTGAAATCCATATAGAAGTTGTAGAGCAGACATTACATGAAAACAGGTGTCCTAAGAGCTCTTATAAGGTGGGCTACAGAAGAGGCTGGTGTGAGAGCAATCCCATCCAGAGCATCAAAGGCAGTGGTGGGATTCAATTTTTTTTACTACCGGTTCTGTGGGCTTGGCTTGTTGGGCATGGCATGGCTTGCTGGGCATGGCAGGGGAAGGATACTGTAAAATCTCCATTCCCACCCCACTCCAGAGGAAGGTTACTGCAAAATCTCCATTTCCTCCCAAATAGCTGGGACTCGGGAGGCAGAGAATAGATGGGGCGGGGCTAGTCAGAGAACCAGGGTATTTACCGGTTCTCTGAACAACTCAAAATTTCCCCTACCGGATCTCCAGAACTGGTCAGAACCTGCTGAATACCACCTCTGCTATAGGCATATGCTTAAGTCTCCCATTAACATCTGCTGGACTTTGACAGGGCCTCCACTGATCCTATGATCCCGTCATCAGTTGCTCTGGCAACTGGCAAGACTTCTTTTAACTTGGGGCATTTGAACTCATGAAATTCAGTTAAATGGTTGCCTCATGAATGTAGGTCAGTGTTGGCATTCTCACCTTGGGTTCCCCGAGTGGATTTCCATTTAATCTTTTGGTTCTGAGTACCAAAGCATGTGTGACATGAGGTTTGCCAGACTTGTCAGATTGAAGTTATGCTAACAGATTCTGAATACCAGGATAAAACTCCTTCCCTCTTGCACTCCTTCAACTGCACAATGGCTTCAAAGTTACTAGTGAATGGACAGAGTACAGGAAACATCACTAGATTGATAAAATAAAGCCATTATTCATATTTAAAAAGCAAGCCAGGAATTTTGTCTGTTTGGAGAGCTGTCTAGCTAGGTCATTCAAAGGAGACTTTTACGTTCTAGATAGGTCTGCCACATGCACACATACATTGTCAATCAGGCTTTTGCAACTCACCTATGTCATATTAGACCCTATCAAATCTTCAAATTGAAACTTTGCAAGATTGTTGTCATCTCAAGCTCTAACAGAGCAGGAGAAAAAGATCCTTTTCCCTTCTTCGTATTGCCAAACCACAACTCCCAGCAGCCCCCACCAGAACACTATTGGATGGGGAAGCTAGGAGTTGTAATTCAGTAACAACTGGAAAGCTACTGGATCACACCCTGCCCTATAGGATATATTCCAAAATTGGGCCACACTGCACAAATTTATTTATTTATTTGTTTGTTTGTTTGTTTGTTTGTTTATTTGTTCAATTTATATGCCGCCCTTCTCCAGAGACTCAGAGTGGCTTACAATGCATTAAGCAATAACCTTCATACTTTTGTATATACCTGCTTAGTAGGGCTTTCGGCCCCCCCAAGCGGTGTTCTTTTTATACAAATTCAGTTTATTGCCCCCACAATCTGGGTCCTCATTTTACCCACCTCAGAAGGATGGAAGGCTGAGTCAACCTTGAGCCTAGGTATGAGGTACCTAGGCTCATTGAGGTATATACAGTACAATGTTCCTATTTTGCTGATCAAAATTGTAGATAGCATAATGGTAAGTCTACACATAACAATTGTCCAAAGTTCTCAAACTCTGTCAACTTATTATTTATTTATTTGTTTGTTTGTTTGTTTGTTTATTTGTCAACAAGTACAAGGAAACAAGTAACAGTATAGACATAGACATGGACACATGAAAAAACATTGGCACAAATAAAAGAATATAAATAGGCAAAACATAGCCATAAACAAATAGAATGATTACATATAAATAGGGACAGTAGGACAGAGATGGTAGGAACGCTGGTGCACTTATGCATGCCCCCTTAGGCCCCTCTTAAGAAACATGAAAGGTCCACGGTAGACAGTTTAAGGTAAAAGGTATGGGGATTAGCGAGACTAACAACAGGATCAGGTAGAGTGTTCCAGACATTTACTACTCTATTGCAGAAGTCATATTTCCTACAATCAAGATTAGAGCAAATTACATTGAGTTTGAATCTATTGATAGCCCTTGTGTTATTACAGTTGAAATTAAAGTACTCGTTTACAGGTAGGACTTTTTGGTAAATAATCTTATGAACTAAGCATAAATTTAGAGGAGAATCACTTTTTTTTTGTTTAATCACAATTGATTGGGCTTCCATAAATAAAAAAGGAGCACTGGCAAAACTCACTTTGGACTTTGCTCTCCACTATATTCAGGCTAGGCTGCAGGTTTATATAGCAAACAAACAAAACAAAAAACAAAAAAACCCAAGACTGAGTTTTGACAGCACTCTTGCTTTGCAAGCAAATGGTCCATCAAAGCTCAATCTGGGATTTGCTTCCCATTTTGTCTTGCAACTCTATAATGATTGACTGTGATATTGTAAATGTGAGTGCCACTATAATACGCAGATTAAAACTGTGCATATATTTAAGAATTCATTTTAACATGTAACACACATTCAATTGTAATTATTAAGTAATGGCACTTTTATTTCTTGTCCACTCTAATCCTAATGCATTAATTAGTGATATTTAGGAAAGTGGCTATTGCACAAATTTGTGTATTGTTTAAGGGAGTTGTGGTACAAAATCTGAGAACTCCTGCAATAGTTCAAGCTAAGAGATCCTCTTGGTTTTGTGTCTTAGTATGTTGTATAATCAAACTATTACATTATTTTGTGGGACAACGAATATTGGGAGAACTTAGATATAAATTCAGATTTAAGGGTTAGAATATTTTGTGAACTCAGCCATACTGTATCTCAGAAAGGTTGTTGGGTCATTCTGCTGTAAAGCTACACCTCTTCCTTTTGATCCAGGTTCCAAGAGATATTTGGGACTTGTTAAGAGGCTACAAAGATAAATATAAAATGAACCATCTATAATAAACAATGAAGTTCAAGTTCATAGATTTTGGTGAAGGTTATATCACACATGCGGGCATGGCATGGATTGTTCTGTGTTATTGGCATTTGGGGGAGAGGGAAATCTAAAATTGCAGTCTTTGTTTTTTCCACTTCAGAACCATAGTTCTAATTTTTTTAACCAAAGGATTACAAAAAATAGTGATTTGGGGCCATCCCATGCATGTCATCAACTCCTGTACAGGAAGCTTTGCAGACAAATAGGGGGCACAATCACTTAGACCATACAGCTAAATTTTGGAGCTGATTGAAGTCAGGTGTGTACAAGAAACTGCACCATAAGGGTAACTAGAAGACTTTTGCTATGCATCCATTACTCGCTATTTATTTTTTAATCCTGAAGCAGAGGGCAGTATTTCTGAGCCCTTTTCATAATTTGATTTCCCAAGCTTCAGAGCTAACTGAATTCAAATTTGGTTACAGCTGACTCCACAAAGTAAATATCAGATTGGAACTAAATGAATTTAATGTCTGAACTCATTCTTAACAGAAGGTAATCTCCATTGCAACAGCATGCTCAGAATTTCTATTCTACTAGTGATTTACCTTTCAATAAGGAATAATCCTGATAAATTGTGCTAGAGAGGTGTAACTGCACCTGTTCAGTTTTCAGATGTGTGAAAAAATCATTCCACCACCAAACCAGAAGGAGAAATGGTAGGGCCAATAGTGAAACTAGACTAAGTCTAGAGAGAATTTGGGGCAGTGGAAAAATATCTATGGCATTAGTATTTCATACAAAGGATGGCATCTGAAACGCAGCCTTCCCTAACATGACGGCTTCCAGATGTGTTGATACTACAATACATCTATCTGAAGTGCACCAGTTTAGAGAAGGCCGATTTAAGCTCATGGAGCTATTCAAGTCCAAGTCAACATCTTCACGGCTGTACTGATTTCCTTAAATCTACTTCTGGGTTACAATATACCTACTTGATCTGCCTGATAGACTTGTCCCAGGACAGCTGGTAGCTCTCACTTTCCTTAGGCTTTTCAAACACTAAAGTCATATGGATTGTTGTTTGCTACCTCCCCCTGCTCAATGGTCTGTGTAAGAGAGACCCCATTGACATTTTGACTCTGTTATTGTAAGGATTAAAGGGGATAATGGGCCATTACTCAAGTGCTCAGGAGAGCCAGGGAGGCACCTAATGACAAACATCTCTGGAGATGCAGGTCACCAAGGGGCACACTGCCACTCTCCATAGTCCCAAATTACTCTGTCATCCTCTTCCCAAAAGTATCGGCTCAGGAACTATCATGCTGGGCATGAGAGTGAGGGGGAGGTCATGATGTTTGCAGCAAAATAAGTAGGCTGAACATTCAGCTTTATAGCACAAGACCTGAAATCAGTGATTATCTGTTAAGGCAAATACCAGCAAAGGAAGAGTAGTGTTCCAATGACAGCACAGTTTAAAGCACAAAATTCTACATGGTCATGGTGGTACTTTAGATGTTTCTCAGCCTTATCTGAGACAGCTTCTCTGGTTTTACTGACCCAACTAATGTCAGAGGACATGATAATTAGGAGGAGGAAAAGGAGTACAAGGAGGAATGAATGGAGGCTGCATCTTGTAAATCTTGTCATTTGATATTAACTAGCATCTTAACTTTTAGCCAGAGAAGATGCAGTGAGAGTTTAGGAAAGCAGCTTTGGGATAGCTGTCTGTCTTTGATGTTACCTGGGGCTGCAGCAATGATGGCTGCTCCAGTTTGGTCAGTGCTGGCAAGCAGTAATGGCAATAGTGATCTGGGTATGCCGATCCTCTATGCTGGAGGTTTTCAAATACCCATCTTAGATGGCAGTGGGAATGGAAGCAGGTTGGTGCTCCTGGATGAAAATTGGCCTGCACCTTGGAACTGCTATGTAATTGATCCCATAGAAAGTGAACAATGCTCAACATTACTATATTTTGTCAAGCAGCCCCTGACTCCTGCCAAATCTGCTCCTTTGGGCCAATGGCAAAAGGAAGACTCCATGACTCTTTTGACCAAACATGTTCTCCCAATGCTCAGAAGAGAATCTGGATTACTACAATATTTATGAGAATCCAATGGTGTGAGCTATAAGTATCTCAGTTATGTTGTCCCTACACAAGTGGGATTTTCTTTGCTGATATTTGTTTGTTTTTCTTTTCTAAGCTTATTTCTCTCTAGTAAACTTCGTCTACATTCTGGGCCCTCACAATTAAATACCAGCCATGGGTAAACACAGAAACATCCTTACACACAGTTAGTTATACAGTATGTCTACAGCTTGTTGTACATATTTCTCAGTTAGAGAAATCCAAATCAGTATTTCTGATCAATCCAAATCTATTATGAACTCCACCCCAATCCCTAAAACCAGACACAGAAAGACATCAGCAGGGCAAACAAATAAAATTTCTTAAAAACATAAACAAATATTACTTCTTAAAAATTCAGCTCAAATTAATGAAGAGTTCTCTGGTAAGGGGAGTTCAGCTCATCCCTGGGGGCCAATCAGATAAATCTCCCCACAAAGAGTGGAGGAGCAAACCACACCAACAAATCATATCGCTCTTATGATGTCCTTCATCAGTCTGTTCAGTCCTTCTGGGAAGTACAGATTCAGCTGCAAGAACTCTAGTTGTTCAATTTTCTTGCCATCACAGGTGGGTGTCGCTAAAGGCCATGAGCCTTCAACTCTCTCAAAAGGTCGTTGATGGCATCCTGAGGTTCCTCAAGCATTCTCAGGCTAGTGCTCCTTGCTCCCAGCATGAAGAAGAAGATTCTAAGGAGCTAAGAATTAAGGAGAAATTTCCTGACAGTTAGAACAATTAATCAATGGAACAACTTGCCTCCAGAAGTTGTGAATGCTCCAACATTGGAAGTTTTAAAGAAGAGATTGGATAACAATTTGTCTGAAATGGTATAGGGCCATGATGGTGAACCTATGGCACGTGTGCCACAGGTGGCACACATAGCCATATCAGTGGGTACACCAGCTCAGCTCTGCCAACTGATTTTCGGGCCTTCTGGGCCCACCAGAAGTAGGGAAACAGGCTGTTCCTGCCTTCGGAGGGCTTGTGGGGGGGGGAGGAGGCCCGTTTTTCTTTCTTACCTGGCTGCAGATCCTCTCTATGCATCTGCGGAGGGTGAAAACAGCCTTTCCCACTCTAGGAGTCTCTGGAGGCTGGGGACAGCAAAAAACATCCCTTCCTGTCCCACTGGGAGTTGGGAAATGGGCCCTTTCAGGCCTCCGGAGGGCCTCCGAGGGAGTGGGAAAGGCTGTTTTCACCCTTCCCAGATGCATAGAGAGGATCTGGAGCCAGGTAAGAAAGAAAAATGGGCCTACCAGGCCATCACGTGCCAGGAGCAGGGGGGAGGGGGGTTGGGCATGCATGTGCAGGGGGGGCACATAGAATTATGGGTGTGGGCATGCGCGAACCTCCCCCTCCCCCACTCCTCTCCTCGCACGCAATGGCAAAAAGGTTAGCCATCACTGGTATAGGGTTTTCAAGGTCCCTTCCAACTCTGTTATTCACTCATTTCACTTGCTTTGGTATTCTCTCCCATGGCTCTCTTTTCACAATTTCCCTAGTTCAGAAGATAAGGACTGAAATTCGGCTACCCCTGGCCTAGATCCCAACTGCCCTTTTGCAGCTCTTAGAACAAAGGAATACTGTAAGCAAAGAAGGGGCGAGGGAAAGAGAATGCTTGTGGAAATTACAGTGTTAGTTTCATGGGAAAGGATAGGCTTATCTGAGCTGGGATGTAACCAAAATACTGGGATTATATCTTTTTTCTTTCCTTTTGTCTCTCTCTCCCCCCCCCCCCCCCCCCCCCTCTCTCTCTCTCTCTCTCTCTCTCTCTCTCTCCCCCCAAGGTATTCACTACTAAACCTCCAGCTGCTCACCCATCTCGTCCTTCCAAAATCAATACTTATGGGGGCAGTTCAGCTCAATTAATCTAGGATTCTCCTAAAGTTTCCAAATTGACTCCACATAGGAAGATGGAGCATAAATTCCTCAAAAGCTATAAATATTTGAACTATATGCTCTGACTCCTATCCCTATTACCTTTGCATTTATCACACACACTTACACTTTAGAATATTTTTCCAAGAGATTTACATAACACATACTGTAATCCTGCAGAAGACATTTGTCTGCATTAACTTGTCTGCATTTATTTATTATGGCCACCACTCTCTAAAAACCACTCTAGGTGGCAAAAAGATAAGAACTATATCACAATCCATAGCATAACAAGTAACAAATGTAGGACCCTAATGCAAGAAATTGAACTAACAAGATACACCTGGATTCACATCTGAGCTCCATTAGTACCACAGTCTAAGTAAATAGCCAGATCTCCATGACTTTCTGGCAAGCTAGCAGGATTGGGTTCATTCATATCTCAGGGTTGAGACTGTACATGACAAAGAGATGCATTTCCAAGGACCCACCAAGCAATGCTGCTTCACTGATGGGGCCTGGAACATGCCCAATGTGATGAGATAGGCATAAACTATTAAGGAGAGGCAGTCTGACAAGTAACGTGGTCCTATGTTACAGTATGTAAGATTTTAAACCATCAGTGTGAATTGCACTCAGAATCCTATTGGAAACCACAGAACAAGTGAGGTTTCTGGATGCATGAGGCTTTCACTAGTGTCCAACTGTATAAATGGTGAGAGTTCCTTACAACACGGCATAATAAAGAAGTGGGAGAGTAGTTAGGAGATGGGGCTTACATATATAGTTTCCATCCTAATAATTCATGTTCCTTTATCCTTCTTATAATATCTGAACAGTTCCACATAATTTCAAATATCTAGTTAATTGTTTATTCAAGTGTGGATTTAGATTGCAAACCTAAATCACTCACAAACAGTTGTTGCGTGCATAGTTATAAACTCCCGTATGTTGAGCTACACTACTGGACAAGACAGTATTATTGATTTTTGAAAGACCTGGAGATTTTCAGTGCAGATTATGCTTGGGAGACATGCAGACTCTCCCAAACATAACTCTTCCCAGGGATGCTGGGGATTCTGTCTTCAAAGCTATGGTTTCACCCTTAAATCTATAGCATTTTCCCCAGCAATACAAAATAAAAGAAACATTCCCTTAAATTATGATATTCATAATCAGAAATTCAGAAGGATAAAAGAAGCAACAGAGTTAGAATTCTCTAGCAAAATCAAGGCTGGAAACATCCAGATGACCATTAGATATCAGCAAATAATTAAAAGAGTTTTCAGACTGCCTGGTAGAGGAATCTAGACCTGGTAGCCCTATAAATAATGCCAACAAAGTTTGCAAAGTCACAACAGTTTACCATGAGCCATGGTGGTGCAGTGGTTAGAATGCAGTACTGCAGGCTACTTCTGCTGACTGCCGGCTGCCTGTTCGGCAATTCAGTCTTGACTGGCTCAAGGTTGACTCAGACTTCCATCCTTCCGAGGTGGGTAAAATGAGGACCCAGATTGTTGGGGGCAATAGGCTGACTCTGTAAACCACTTAGAGAGGGCTGTAAAGCACTGTGAAGTGGTATAGCAATATATAAGTCTAAGTGCTATTGCTATTCCCTCTACTTTTTTTTTTTATTTGATTTATATGCCGCCCTTCTCCAGAGACTCAGGGCGGCTTACAGTGCGTTAAGCAATACGTTCTTGAAGTAATTTTTCAGATTCTGTGTGGGCTTTCCCTTGCAGTTTGAAAATGAGCAGTTAAAGCCTAGGACCACATTTATCAGAGTAGAAAGACTCAGCGCTGGCCTTAAACAATTCCATGCCTGAAGTGAAAAGTCAAAATGACATCCCCTCCTCTGCTCATTTTCAAAAACAGAAATAACTGGCACAGCAATGATGAATGCAAGCAAAGAAGGAGGGGAAAAAAACCCTGATCTTTACAACTGCTGCAAATGTTACCTGCAGGCACTATTTTATTTTATTTTTGACAAGGCAGAACTTGAGAGGGCTGCGGATCTTTACACACAGGTAAAGACCCATTTAAAAGAGCAATTCCCTTAAATCCCCCTTGGGGAACCGTGTAGCAGCATATAAAATCTTCCAAAAGACCCCAGGGTGTGGGTGCGTGCATAAATTTTGATACTAATGGTCACAATTAAAAACCTCTCCGATATAAAATGGTGAAGGAAGGAGTAGCTCCTTGATTGCTGGAAGATCTCTGACACGCTCCATCCATGGTATCATAGTTTCCTTTCCCCAATTATGTGGCAATTGCCAACCAACTCTGGGACTTCCAGAAGGAGCATTTCACAAGAGAATGATACCACTTTGTAAAACTGTTATTAAAGTGGATGAATCTTAAGAACAGAGCTTTTACAGTGTGTGGCAAAAGAGATAAGGGTATTTCAATTACTCTAATGGGTCTCAAGTTTTCAGCGTTGCTACCTGCTGTTGCAATTTCTGAACTAATGGACTATAATTCAGGGAAGAAGCTAGGGGATAGTCATTCAATTAGAGTAGTTAAACTCCACAAAGTCTACAGGTTCCATTCCTTTCTCTTTCTTTGCAAGTATAGGATGCCTACAGGCCCAGCTGCTCTTTTCCTTCCCATGTTTATGGAGAAGGGAACTCTGGGAAGAGATTATTAGCTCAGTGTTCTTGGTGCTCAACTGTTGGCCAGAAAGAGCAGAAACTTATTAGTTGATGGCTCTCTGACAGCTATACTCCTGAAAACAGATAGGCTTTCTTAAGCTCACATCCTCTTAGTCTCTGAGAGGCTCTGTAAATACAGGTAGTCTTCAAATTACAACCACAACTGAGCACAACATTTCTGTTGCTAAGCAAGGCGTTTGCTAAGTGAGTTTAAACCCATTTTCTGACTTTTCTTGTCATAGCTGTGAATTACTGCAGTTGTTAAGTGAGTAACACAACTTTTAGCTGAATTTGAAGTTCCTTTGTTTGTGAGAAGGTCACAAAGGGTGATCGTATGACCCTGGGACACTGCAAGCGTCATAAATATGAATCAGGTGCCAAGCGTCTGAAATTTGATCAGCTGACCGCAGGGATGCTGCAATGCTTGTAAGCGTGAAAAACGGTCATCAGTCACTTTTTCCAGTGCCGTTGTAACTTTGAAAGGTCATTAAACAAATGATTGTAAGTCAAGGATTACCTGTAAATGCTTTCTTTACTGAAGATCCCCAGATGAGATTCCTGGCAACTTCAGGTAAGCAGAAATACTGGAAACTCATTGACAGTGTAGATAAGGCTGAATTTGTGTGGTCCCATTTCCCCCCCTTATTCTATGTTGTGTTGCCCAGTGTGGCTATTTCTATGGAATTTTACAGCATTAAATGCAATAAACATGAAATATGTATACATACTTTCAGAATTCATGTACAGTATATCACACTGATTTACAACAAAGCCAAAAAAGAAAGTTTTTTTTTAATGAAGTGTTTTCCCCCAGCTATGGTTTGCTTGTACAATGTTTATTTGAATGGCCCAAATGTTTACTTGAAGTAAAACAAAAAGGGACAGAATAACAATTCATGCAGGTCAGAATTTTTCAGACAGGTTATATATTAGTAGAAGATTGTTAACATTAGTTATTTTAGGTCAGATTGCAAAGCATATCGTATTCTGATAGCATTCTGATTTTTATAGTGTGTTGTAACAATGGCATATAGGTTTCTGGATAGGAGACCAAGTGAGGAAGAAAAACTGAAACTTCCTTATTCTGAACAACATAACCCCATACAATTGCACAATTCCCAAAAAGATTGAAATGCTCAGTGAGTTAATTCCAGACAGACTTTGAATACATAAAGCAACTGCAGAAACTACCCCAAGGTTTATTTATCTCTAAATAACACCTTCATAATTTAAGAGCACCAGCATTATTTATTCAAAAGTGGGTTTTATTTTTGCTTTTTATCTCAGATGACTTGTAAGCTCTAGCAGGATTTACAGTGTGCTTGATTTTTGGGTTTTATCTTCCCCCCAAGCATATGCACTAGATGGCACTCAACCTCACCTGGCAGAATGACAAGTACCAAAATCTAACTTCAGAGTATGGATTATTACGGAGATGACAGCCCCGGGGAGTCACTAAGGTCCCACTCAACCAAGTCCTGTTCTCACATGATAAGCGCCCCTTTCAACAGGATTTTCCAGCCAAGCTTTTGGCTTTTAACATAGATCCATGTCTGCAAGGCAGCCACCTCTCAAATGTAGATGTTCATATATGGTTTTTCATGTTGTAAAGATACTAATGGCCTCGGGGGACCCTTTCGTAAGAGTCAGAAATGATATGGAAACAAACACACAGGCAAAGGAGAAGAAGAGTTGGCCTTGATAATTCTGGGTTAACTTATGTCAAATGAAGGAGGAGATGCTACATGATATCTCGGTAATAAACCCATCAGCAAACTAGAAAGCTTCCCTTTATGGCCAAGGAAGGTTTACTCCACCTAGAACAAAAAAGTAAGTGATGAGTGCACTAACAATATGTTAAGACTCAGTAGCTTGTGCAACATTGATTATCTAAATGGTTAGTCAATTTGGAATTAACAATAAAGGAAGTCCTCACTTAATTGGTAATTGGGACTGGAATTTCAAGCAATGCAATAGTAAAGTCTAACTACACATGACCATGCTGCTTAATGACAGCAGTTCTGGTACTCCTGGTTATGATTGTTAAGCAAATTACCATAATCATTAAGCAAGGACATCACGTGGTCATTATTTACAATTTCCTGTCAGCTTCCCTTTGCTTGTTGGAAGTTCAGCATTCAAGGTCGCAAAAGGCAAACCTTGTGACTGTAGGGATACTGAAGCAGTCGTAAATATGAAGACTGGTCATAAGTATCCTTGTTCAGCACCTTCGTAACTTTTAATGGCCGATGAGTGGTTGTTAAGTGAGGAACACCTTAAATTTCAATCCAATCTTCTTTTACACTAGTCTTGTGTAAAATGAAAGTTGATACTGAGAGCCAACAGTGATGTGAGAGTCAATTTTAAATATCTTGAGGTTTTCTATTACAAAAAGCTGATTTTTGCTTTCATCTGAAACTGGAGCAATTATTAGATTTCTGACATAAGAGAAAATGATTCACCCTGTTCTGTGAACAAAAACCACTATTATATTATAAATAAAATATATGTATAAATACATGATAAGACACTCAAACATTGAAAAGCCCCCAAACCCTGAACACAAATGTTTTGTACTGAAATCTGACCTCCTGTTACCTTCTCCTTTTTATTCCCAGATGTCACATTTATCTGGGCTGGGACCTCTTTTCATTCCTGCCATAAACTAATTAAGTGACTTCTAAAGATGTATTATGTAGCAGTCTCAGAATCATTCCCTCACAGTTACCTTGCAGCTGCAGCAAGTCCTGGTTACAGTCCAATTTGAAGGATGCTACCATCTCAACCGCAGGCCTGTGAAAAGCCCGACCCCTGCAAACACAGGTCACAGTTCAAAAGCTCATCAAGGAGCCGACAGCTGCTTTCATAGGATGCTGTGGTTTGAAATCAGGGCTATTGGCGAAGAGTTCACCATCTGGCTGAAGGAAATATCTTACATGCATAGGCTGATCCTCTTCTGGAAGATACTGGCATAAACTCAATTACGAGAAAGCAGCATTTCTAATACCATTTGCAAGAATTCAGCAACTTCCAACAAATTCTATGCAGAGATATCTGGATGTAAAGATATTCAGATCAAGCACAAGAAGCTTTGTACACAGATTTTCTATCTGTATTTTACAGAGAGAGAAAGAGAGGGAGAACAGAAAAGAAAGGAAAAATAATACAAATAGGAAAAATATAAGAAGACCTCTTGGATTAAACCAACTATTTAAAATATTAAACATATGCATTTAAGGGAAGCCAATTATATTCCCCAGGGGAAAAATGAGTGGATAAAAAAATTCACCTATCCAAGTAAGTGGATTGAAAAAAAAAAGTCAGTCTGAGTGGAAAATCCAACAGTTGACTGAATGCAGAATTTCAACTGAATCTGGAGCATGAAAAATAGGATTTCTATCAAGGGGATGAGGAGAGTAATTAAATGATTATAAACATTCAAAGATTCCTTAAGGCAGTCACACCAGTCTGGTCTCACCAGATTGAATGATAATTTCCACAATCCTATGCCATAAACCTTACTATCCAGCATTGATGGGAATTGATGCAAAGCATCCTGAGAGCATCATATTGACTTTCTCCTGTGTGTTAAGATTAAACCTGGATAACATAGTCACCTTTCCACTCAGTGCAATCCATATGCCAATGAACCAACCCACATCCCTTTCTTAATAATGCAATGCACATTGTCATTTCCTTCTGTGGCACGTCAAGTACTATCTCACATGATTATTGTTTCCAAAGCAGTAATGCTTATAGCTGTGGTCTTCAGGATATGATTGCTGCCAAGTCCTGTCAGCTGCAATATGTGTGACCTACAACAAGGTCCAATGTTTTAAGCTCCATCTCAATTTTCCACATAAGTAAGAGCTTGAAGTATCATGACTGGGGAGCCACACATAGGAAGCAATATTCCACAGCTGCCTCCAGCTGCTGGAATAGGCTTTCCTCCCAGTCCTTTTAAGAAACCAAGAACTTTCCTTTGGTTTAGATTCAGAATAACAAAATTACACAATAACAGAGTTGGAAGAGACTTTGGAGGTCTTCTAGTCCAACCCCCTGCTTAAGCAGGAAACCCTACACCACTTCAGACAAATGGTTATCCAATATCTTCTTTAAAACTTTCAGTGTTGGAGCATTCACAACTTCTGGAGGCAAGTTATTCCACTGATTAATTGTTCTGTCAGGAAATTTCTCTTTAGTTCTAGGTTGCTTCTCTCCTTGATTAGTTTCCACCCATTGCTTCTTGTCCTGCCCTCTGGTGCTTTGGAGAATAGCTTGACTCCCTCTTCTTTGTAGGAGTCCTGCTATCATGTTGCCCCTAGTCCTTCTTTTCATTAGTCTAGACAAACCCAATTTCTATGTTCTTCATATCCTTTCCATCCCAGTTTTATTCATGGACAAATTAGTATTTATAATGCAAATTCCCAGGTCCAACATCTCAAGAAATGCAATCATTAATCCCCCACAGAGTTTCAGATGAAAACAGTGCACAGAACCATCTTTCAACTGTTCACAGTGCCTTTAAGGTGGAGGAATTTGTTCCTTTAGTAAATAGTGGCAGCCTTTAAAAAAAAAGGCAAAATGTAAAATACCTGGTTACAAAATAGATATTATGGTTTTGACTGACAGGCTCGTGGGATTCTAGTAAGCAAGCCAGTCCATGGCTGGTTCAACAAAGGAACAGGAACAAAGCATTCCTTTTGAAACAGCCTTTTGCTCTAATATGCTTTATTGAGACAATTTCTGTACCCGCTGCCACCACCAGAGTACTGCGTTGTTCTCATGCACTTTAACACAACCTGAATAAGATTTTCTCATTCTCTTCCCCCTCCTCCTCCAGGTTTTATACAAAGTCACATTACGTGCACAGAAAGGGTTGAGGAAGACTTCACCTGCTACTGAACTCTCTCTGCTCAATAGACTTGTTCAGCGGTTCCTCAATTTTTAAATCAATGAGACCATTGTGAATTGCTCCCCTCCCCCCTCTCCCTCTCCCTCACTCCCTTGTGAACCTGGGAACTCACAGCCATGAAACCACGAAAGTTGCTGCAGGCCTTCACATTCCCCTCAAATATTCAATCCACATGGAACAGTCCTTATAGGTGTTGCAGCTTCTAAATCACAAGTCAGGGATTTAAAGAAGTGTGTTTGTAAGTGATCTGCCTTATTTCAAGAGGGACCAGAGACTTTGTTCCCCTTGAGTCAACATGTGTTGCATTTCTTATCCTGATCCGTAAGCAAATAGAGAGGCTTTAATTGACTAACAGGCAGATTTGCTGGAATGACAGTACATTTTACTGTTGTTGCTGCTGAAAAGAGTTTAATCATATTTACTTAGTCTTTGCCTTAGTGTTACTTATAATCTTCCATTGGAAAAGCAACGTGGAGATCTTTCTGGGCTTTTTCTTTTTTTTGCTTTTCTTAAAAAACTTTTCTTTCATCTTTCCTGACTGTACTAGCTATCGCTCATAATCTGCTTAAAACTGTAGGGGTCACTGTTGCCTTCTTCTGTTAATTAAAAGGAAAAGCGAACTAGAGGCTGATGTTAAAAGACTCTGCTGTCTTCTAATTGCACATTCCTAACACTGGGTTCTGCTAATATATTTTAGCATAAATATGCACAGACCGCATTAGTCTAGTTTAATTGTGTTGAGCCTCATTACAAACGGGTCTTTTGCACTGACTATCAGAAAGTTTGAAAAGATACACGCACAATAAGCAAAAAGTTTAGGCTGGCTAGAGTATGTTTAGGCAGAGTGGGTGTGCTTCAGGTCCCTTCAATTAAACATTGTCATCTTGCAGGACAGAGGAAATGGACCTTCTCTGTTGCTGCTCCCAGACAAACTTCTGGAACAGCATTCTATACCCCGAGATATGTAAGTTCCTTACTTTCTTGGGATTCCAGAAGGTCCTTAAAAGCTGGCTCTGTGGGAATGTAATTTAAAAAAATATTAGATTGTACAGAAATGGATAGATTAACACTTGCTATTAAGGATAAAGAAGTAACTGAATATTCTATCAATGGCTAGATAACAGAAATTGAAGTTAGAAAGGAGGAGATATAAATGGAGGAAATGGGATAGAGGAGAGTTGTTAAAGATGAGGAGGTTAAATGTTAAGTATTAATGTTATTATATTATTATATTGTTATATTATTAATATGATGGTGATGACTTGTCACAACCAAGATGTATAAATGTAACTATTTAAACATAATTGTGCCCAGAACACATACTGTTTGATGAAAAGTGAATGTTATATAAATAAAACAAATAAAACTTGGGGGGGGGGAAGCTGGCTCTGTTCACAATTAGTATGTTTGTGAGGCTCCTATCATGTTTTATTGTTAGAGTTCTTTTTAGGATTGGCTGTCACATTTTATGTTATGTTTTTAAGTATTTTAACTATGTCATTAGATTTGCTGCCAAGAGTCTATTGGAGGGAGCAGCCATAATAAATTTAAATCATCATCATCAATATTCTAGCAAATATACCAAAGAAAATGGAGTTGATCTCCTCCACATTTAACATTTTTGTTTAAGAAGCATCTCTAGCTTTTATCATGAAAGTTATAATTTGGAAATTTCCTTTCCTTCATACTGTTAAAAAGATCTAAGTACTTCAAACATAATGGCCTTTAGACTTTGAAGACGGGAGAAAAACACATTTTGTAATTCCAATCCTCAAAATGTTGAAAAAAATATTGATAAATTAGGTTTCCTCCCAATAAACAGAGTTTCCCCTCCCTAAAACTCTGACAACGAAGTTTGAAATTAATCTAAGGTCATTTTTTTTTAATTGAAAAAGTTTTACCAATACAAATTTTTCCCCCTTTTCCCCCCCCCTCCCTAACCCAACATTATAAGATACATATAGAAATATATAATTCCATCCCATCCCCACCCTAACCCTCCCCCTCCTCCCTCTTCCCTCCCCCCCTTGACTTCCATTATATGCAATGTTAATGTTCCCAAACAATATATATGTTATTCAATCTTCCATATCTTTTTTCTATATTTACTAACATACTAACATAACCATCTCAGCTAAAAGCGATATAATATTTTCTAGTCTGATACTTATTCTGTACATACTCAATCCATAATTTCCATTCCTGTATATACTTCTCATGCGTCTGATCTTTTAAAAAAGCTGAAACCTTTGCCATTTCTGCAAATCCAGCCATCTTCTGGGTCCATTGGTCAACAGTCGGTAAAACATCACTCTTCCAATATTGGGCAATCAACAACCTAGCTGCTGTCACCATATACAAAATCAATTTAGTTTCACCCAGTGTAAAGTCTTTAGCTATACCCAATAGAAAAAATTGCGGAAAAAATTGTATTTTTTTCTTTAAAACATTTTGCATAACCCACCAAATTTTTATCCAGAAAGCCCTCACTTTCCTGCAAGTCCACCATATATGATAATATGTAGCATCTAAACACTCACATCTCCAACATTTTGGCTGCACGTTAGGGTACATACAAGACAATTTCTTGGGGTCTAAATGCTAAGGTCATTTTGTAAATCTCAAAATGTAATCAACACTCAGAAAAAACCAAGTTCTCCTGGTATTCACTTTCTTTTCTTTCATCTGATCAACAGAAAAGGGCAAAAATAATCATCCAACATTGGGATGTAGCCTTGGGAGTGATCATCAATGGTTGAGTAACAGAAATCTTACCCCATAACTAAGGGGCATGCAACAAAATACGGATTATTCCCTCCATGTTTCCAATACATATATTTGTGAGCATGCTGATTTCCAAAAACCAAAGATAAAACTGACTGTTATACAAAGGAAGATTGAGTACTCTATAAAGAATGTAACAATAGAACTGAAATTGCCAGTCACTTCCTAATCACTAAACTGCTATTCCTCTTTGAATTTAAGAGCCTGAGTTGTAGAAGGAAATTTTGTAAGCAGATATTCTTCCCAATAGCTGCTACCATGTTTTCCCGAAAATAAGACCCTGTCTTATATTTTTTGAACCCCTAAATAAGTGCTTGGCCTTATTTTTGGAGAGGTCTTATTATTTTGGGGTGCATGGAGCAAGATGGGGCTCTTCTTGCCATCTTACCTGATTTCCAGCTCTGTCTCCCTAACCCTAACCTGAGGAAATGGCGAGGACGGCTGCACATGTGTTTAAATGTTTTGGGGGAGGGCTTATTTTTGGGGGCGCTTATTTAAGCGCATGCACTCAGAAGCCTGATTGGACTTATTATCAGGGGATGTCTTATTTTCAGGGAAACAGGGTACTATAGTTGGATGTTACTATAGTGGCTACATTGGGGAATTGGAAGACACACTCTAATCATCTACCAAAAGATACAAGCTCCAGGAACAGATGAAAGCAAATAAAAGTAGTCCTTAACTTAAAACAGTTCATTTAGTGACTGTTACAACGGCACTGAAAAAGTGACTTATAACCGTTTTTGACACTTACAACCTCGCAGCATCCCATGGACGTGATCAAAATTCAGACACTTGGCAACCCTGACCAATGTCTCACTTAGGAACAAAAATTTGGGCTCAATTGTGGTAGTATGTTGAGAACTACCTATAATGGCTTATTTGAATCAAGGACTATAGTTGCTATAACCTGACACCATTATGAATTCAAATAACTCCAGAGTTGATAATGGAGTGGAACAATCTTCAGTTAAGCAGTAAAAACACCCAGATGGCTCAGCAGAACAGCCTTTCTAATCTGAGGGAGAATTTATTCTGGGACCCCTTTGTTTAGAAGCCTCTCTGTGCTTGCTCCCTCTCTCCATAAACAAGAGCTATGCTGTGGCCACATGTTTATGAATAATGCACTGTATCTGCTTTTTAATATGTTAAGTTAGTATATCAATACAGATATTTTTCCCAGTAGGGGAATAGAATCTGGCATGTCTATTCCTGAATGGACACATGTCCAAAATCATAAGTGTAGAGTTCCATTTGCAAACTGCATTTCAGATAAATTTTTATATTAAAAAAACAAACTCAGTCTAAATACACACCAGTGGTGGTATTCAGCCGGTTCTATCCGGTTCGCCCGACTCAGTAGCGGCAGTGGTGGGAGGCTCCGCTCACCTTCCCAGATGTCATCAAGTCCATTTTTGATGCTTTGCACATGCACAAAAGGCACACGCTCACATTTGCGAATCGATAGTGAAGGTAAGTGAATACCACCCCTCATACACACCTCTGTAGCTACACCTGATTTAAAACTTTTTAAAAACCTGCATATTTGCTTACAGCTATACAGGTAAACCTGTAAACCAAATGATGGTGATAGTGGGGTGATATTGCCTCCTGCCAACAACAGAGAGGAAATGTGGATGATCTACTTGCAGATACCTTCTTTTAACATCAGACCTGTTGCAGCTCTTACAAGGCAGAAACCATTAGCCTTTCGCAGAATGCGAGTGGCTTCACGCGGAGCTGAGCTTACAGTTTGTTGAATTCACTTTTCTTTGCACCAGCACGTCTCCTTCACTTGGTGACTGAGTCAAATTCTGGGCACGCTCAGTAGGAGAAGGCGGGATCAAGGATCTGATTGACTCAGTCTCCAAAGCAGAAGAGAAGTCTACAACCCACATGATTGGATTGGCCTTCCAGTACACTGGAGAATATATATATATATATATACACTGTATACATGACTCAGGAGCATGCAGAAGCTCAATTGTCCACAAGATAACATTTCTTTTAAAAACAGGAAAGAATTGTATTTTGAGAGAGAATAACATATAAAATACAATGTATTTTGAGTCTTTAAAAAGTAGGTTGATAAGTATAATTGATGGTGATGTGCTCCATGTTTGAAGCTGATATTTTAGCACTTAGCAAAAAAAGAAAAAGGAAAAAAAAAAGAATGGTCAATTATTATGTTCTCCAGATGGCCAGAATGAACCCTGTAAGAAGCTCATAAACAGGAGTTCAGCAGTGTTTTCCTGCTCATAATCTCTACAGATTAATACTGTGGAGGATACCGCCTCTGATATTAAAGAACACATAACCAATATAACTGATGGCCACCTATATATATATTCACCCTGGATTTCCTTTCAAAGTTGGTAGCAATTGCTATATTTTCCATATGGGCATATGCAAAGTCTGCAGTTTAACTACAGATACAGTTGTCCCAAAGCAACTGAACTTTCTGATTTTCCTTTGAAGACACTTCACTTCTCATCTAAGAAGCTTCTTGGATGAGAAGCAAAACGTCTTCAAGGGAAAACCAGAAAGGTCAGTTTTCTCTTGAAAAAGCATCTTTGGGACACCCATGATCTGGATGACTGAGAATCTCCATATACAGATACAGAAATCTCCATATACAGATACATGCCTAGAATTTGCCAGCATCAGAATTCTGAGTTATTTCATGAATTCTGTTAAGCAAATGCTTTGCTGTATGGCTGGCTCTTGATTTTTTTGTCAAAGAGCTTTCCTACTTTTCCTTTTAATTTTTCTAACTGTAGATAACTTCTTACTTCAGTCATTCAACCTCTTTATAGTCCCATCAAGGTTAATCCAGAATTTATTAAGGAAAATGACATGCCCATTTTACATTACCACACACTGAACTGGTAATTTCCCAACCTATCTACTTATTCCAAAAAGCCAACCAACCAAACAAATAATGAACCTCTTCATAATATTTTTTTCAGATATTTCTTTCATTTCAGGTATCATGTTCCTAAAGAGAGGTACCTAGGTACTTATTCTGAAACACTAGGTCCCTGAAAAAGTAATCCTTTAAAAAAAATAGCCGAGTCTCCAATTCCCAGGAATCTAATCTAATCTAATCTAATCTAATCTAATCTAAAACACTAGCAGATGAAATGTTCTCATACTGAGGTTTCAGGAACAGCATTTTAGAAGGGCAGTGGCATCAAAGTGATCCATACCACAACAAGCACAATATGTGGTTACTCCATAGAGAGACATGTTTCTAAGAAACCCACTGTATACATGTAACAAATATTGTGCCACTGAGATCAATATCCAATTTGTAGATAAGCTAACCTAGGTCAGGTTACCACATTAAAATAATCAAGTCAAATTTTGCAGGTATCAGAGAACCTACCATAGGCGGTTTTCTCTATGAGCCATTCTTGACTCTAATGACTTCATGAATGAGTCATTACAGTTTTCATGGCAAGATTTACAGAAGTGGTTTGCCCTGTCTTCTTCCTAGGACTGAGAGTGAGAGTGAGAGAGAGACCCATAGTCACTCAGCTGGCTTTCATGGAACTTTGAACTCACAGACTCTTGCTTTCTACCCTGTTTCCCCCAAAATAAGATATCCCCTGATAATAAACCCAATCGGGCTTTTGAACGCATGGCAATAAGGCCAAGTGCTTATTTCAGGGTTCAAAAAAATATGACAGGGTCTTATTTTCGGGGAATCACAGTAGCCTGTGCCTTGACCTAACTGGCTCTCACTGTATTTGTACCAACAACCAACAAACAACATCATGACCCAAAGAAACCTGAACGGTGAATAAATGTTTAACCAATAAACCAATGCTCTTGAAAAATACATTTCTCAGTGCACTTTCAAATGCAGCCAAAAGCCAGCCTTCACATTTTGTTCCTCTTGTACTACGACCTGAAAAGGAACCATATGAAGTATGTACAGTCTTGATGTGCAGTAGTGTTGGTAACGAATTATACTACATTGTTACACAACATCTTCTCTCAAGATAACTCCGATAGCCTATGGTAAAGAAGAATGGAGGTGTACTCTAACAAAAGGATTATTGTCTGAGTTTCCCTTGATTGTACGAGGGATACAGTGCAACTGCCCACACACTGAAATGTTTTTCAAGATCAATACATCTATCTAAAAAATCATGAAAGCTTCAAAAATTATTTTTTTTACTAAATGTGTATTGGCTTCTGCATTCTTATGCTGGCACATTTCTGAGGCTGCATGCAAACGTTATTTCCTCTCTAAGACATTGCACTGAAGACGATGAAATATACGCCATGTTTCTTTAGGATCACAAGATAAGCGATTTCACTGAATAGCTGCCAGAAATTATGTCCATGCAAGTGTCTCCAGAATCAGGTGTTTATTTTCCAGGTTTAGAAAAAAGTACTTAAAATACATGTGGAAAGCCTCAGAACTTTAAATGTTTCCTTTTTTTTATCCTCTTTCAAAGCGTGTAAAATTAGATAACTGCACAGTTAAAAAATACCGTTCCATAGACAAGTTCAGGTTTCAGGAATAAGAAGTTTTTATTCTCTAAAAATTATCTATATATCACAGTCTCTGTAGAATTAAAGGGACTTAAATTGACATCCACTCATACAACATTCTCCCATTTTTCATTGCAGGAACTTTCTTTTAGCTAGGTGATTATATCTGCAATCACATTGAATTTAATAGTCCAATTGTGAAGTCCCACTGGACCCAAAAGTGCTAACTAGAGAAAGAAGATATAGTACTCCCCATAATTTACTTTATTCTTGCCTCTCATCATTATACATTCTATAACAGAGGTTTAGAGAAAACTGAATGTGAAAAAAGCAAAGCTAATAGTGATTATTTGCCGGTGTGCTCACTATCATTCTCTTACCCTTCCCCAAATGTTGCCCTATTTCTAAAATCCAGTTTGGGCTCAATTTTCACATTGGTATTGGAGAAGGACATTCATACACATCTTTGCACACATTTTTCCTAATCTACACGTCACTGAGTTTTCTGAGTTTTCCATCTAATGAAACGTGTTTGTGTACATATTTTAATATAATTACTCTAATTCGGTAAAGACCTTTTTTTCAATATTCACATTATTTTATATATTTATGAAATATGAAGAATTCTGAAAAAATAAGTTTCAGCATGCACATGTTTTTGGTTGACCTATCATTTGGTAGATGCAATTTGGATATATTTCTATGGGGGGGGGGGGAATGTTGCCCATGTCCCCTTGGACATACATTCCACCAAGTTTGATTCCCACAGCTAGTAACCCTACAACTGCAACCTTAACATTCCTGTCCTGACCCTCTAATGTGAAAGATTTCTGATGATAACATGGACCTTTCATTGCTAAATGTACACTGATCCCAGCTCAGGAGCCCTTTTGTTTTACTCCTGTGTGCTTGACGGGAAGCAAAACATTTTTTGCCATGCAAACAAAGACAAATTGCTTGCTGAGCCAACAAGCTATTTTCATATTAACTTGCCAGAGGACACAACTTTATTAACTTCAAATGACAGAAGCACGTGGGAGAAGCATCTGCAAATTGCAAATAAGGCAATTGCCCTATGGCTTTCATGTTTATTTCCTCATTGTGGCTTATTTTTTTTCTTTCCTGGGGAATGAAAAATGGAGCCCATTAAAAACATTTGATTGGACTTGATTAAAGCTATCTTTTCAGGTAACTTCTATACCCAAGCCTTATTAAATTTTTAAAAATTCTCCCATTCTGAAAAGTGGTTTGTTTAAATCAATGACTCAATTGGACACAACTACAGACTTGCTGGAATCCCAGCTGCAGAAAATGGAAGGAATAGTTCTATTCAGAAGAAGCACTAAGTAAGGAGTCAGTGGAATGGCAGAGAGAGGGCTCAGGTTAAAAAAAACCTGGAAAATCTTTGAGGTGAACTAGTGGAAGGCATGTCCAAAATAAATATTTTCCATTTTTTTTAGTTCTGTAGCCATGGTTTCTCAGTGCCTTGTAATGGGAGATTGAGGCCTGAACATTGACCCAATTCTTTTGGTCTTCTACTCCATGATAATCAATTGCACATGTGCACTAGCTGTTACCTCCTGCTCTTTTATCCTTGTTGTCAGTTCCATTTGCAGACTATTCTTCCACTGACTTAGGCCCCATGTCATCTATTTTCTATGTAGGCCAGAAGGCTGTTGCCAGGAGGCCCATCACATGACTATGATGGGATAATCCAGTGGTGGGATTCAGCCAGTTCGCACCACTTCAGGAGAACCGGTTGTTAACTTTCTGAGCAGTTTGGCAAACTGGTTGTTGGAAGAAATTATTAGGACAGAGAACCAGTTGTTAAATTACTTGAATCCTACCACTGGGATAATCTGATGGGGAGGAAGGGCTGAAGTAGAATGACATACTGTATTGCTTTCTTTTCCAGCATTCACAGGAAGAATGCAGTTGACCTACAACTAGTCCAAGATGCATATATTCCAATTTTGAGTGTCACAAAATGAATCTTGAAATGGACACATGCACTGCTAGGCAGGGCAACACTTGGTCCATGTAAGTAGATCTAAGTGGGGGTCACAGGTTGCAGCAGGTGGAAACATTTAGATGATCATGGTTTATCTCCAAAACAAACAAAACCATCAGATAATCCCAGAAGTGTAGAATAGATTAGGCAATTGAAAACAGCAATGGCTACCGCTTCTGCATTGTTCCCAGGAGAACTACTTGGATATCGCTTAATGTCAGTGAGAGAAAGTTTATATTTTTGTGTGCCAGAAAGTTGAGTATTGTCTCCTTTCCGAGCATAGGTCAAAGAGTCAGGTCCATGGATATAAAACATAAACTCTCCCTTTCAGTTAGGGCTCCTTTGCTATGCTCCTGGCTTCTATGACTATGTATTAGGGAAGACAAAATATGAAAGTCCTAGGACGTTCCTGTTTCCCATCTGCTTATGTGGTGCAATCATTAGGGTCCTGCTCTTTGGATTTTGCAAGGTGTGCTGAAGATTTGGGAACAGTCTCTCTTTTCTCCCCAGTGTGATTTGTAAATAGAAACTGGGAATATTCCTCCTGGGTGGACTCAAAGTTCTACACTTCCATTCTGAGTCCAGAGAACCACCAGGGATTGCTTTTGTCAGGGGCATTTATGACAGTTTTGCAAGTCCATGGTTTCTTGTCAAAAAACAGCATTTTCATCAATGAGCTAGGAGTATCCCGCCCAGGTACCTTTCCTGCTGAGCTACATGGATCTCAAAACCTATGGGCTGGCCTATCCAGTATTAATGTTTTGCTAAAAATGAAACAAGAGGTATGAATAGCTTCCGTACTCTGGGAATGGGAGTACTAAGGTTGTTGTTGGTCATGTACCCGGTGTAGAGTGGAATCAAAGCAGCAAACACAATTGCACATTCTATAATCAGTTTGCTGGCATTTCCAGTGTAGACAGTGATAGAGATATTGTCAATAATATCTCCAGAAACACTAAACGCATGAGTATGTTTTTCCTAGAATTCGTCACTTTCCCTCCCAAGCAGAGCATGGATTGAAATCTGCAGCCAGCATTATGACTTCAGTTCTAAAGTAATCCTTGATCTGCTCTGCTAAACTCACCATTGTGAACCTGTGAATCAAACTGGCTTTAAGTATTTTGTTGAAATAGGCTATATCAGAATGAACACATTTGCTGAGCTTGCTTTACACCGTGACACAGTGATATCTTTAATTAAAGAATTACTGCATTAATAAACATAATTGTCTGAGTTTATATCACATGCTAAATGGTAAACTAGCGTTTACCCACTGTGGCTGGCTCAAAATGAATTGTGAATTGGTTAACCATGGTTTACTGAACACATTTTTATTAGCTGCATTCATACACTACACTAAGCCAATATCAAATCAACTACCTTATGACTTACCATGGTATGTGAGCCCGATCATAGCGCAACAAAAATATCAGCTGTCGGAGAGGGAGGCAGTTGTCCAAATCTTTCCCCAAAACGTTCAAAAGCAAAATCAAGAAATCTACGATTTTCATACAATTCTATAAAACACTATAAAGGATAATTCTGTGCAGGTGATGGGAGAATGAGTGAATATACATCCAGGCTACTTGGCATTATTCAGTATTGGCTGCATTCACATATGATACTAAGCCAACATTTCCGCCTGCTGTGAACAACTCCATTGTTTCCACTTGGCTTCTCCCAAGAAGCTCCTTCTGCGGTTTGTTTAGCATGCCATCAAAAGCAGAAAGACTGCAGTGTTACTTCCTAACAAGCTTGTTAGGAGAAGAATAAACCAGAAGATGTTAAACAAACCATGGAAAGTACTTTCACGGTTTGTTTAGCCACTCCCTCTTATAGGAGGAGCCCGAGTGACAAACTCCAACCAGTTGCTTAATCACAGTAAGTCAGAGTTCTGACAAGTTCTTGGTGCCTTTAAGATTTCATTTAATCACAGTGTTTTGAATCAATTATCAGGGATCAGGAAAGCAGTCTAATAATTTGCAGGTAATATGTTTAAGCTGCATGGTGATGTTCCTGAGGACAAGGCAAATTAATCAAGCTCTCATGCTGTTAGCAATTTTTTTTTAAAGTAGTATTCAAATCACTTGTGCCTGTTTTAAAAAAAACCCTGGGGAAAGACGTTTTCTAATGCTATCAAAATATTGATTCAAAGCATTCTCTTTTGGCTCAGCATTAACGGGCGCCTAGTTTACATTATCCTTTACCTTCAAAATATGGATGGAAAATATGTATGTCCATTCCCAGGTCCAAGTCCAGTTAACCTAAACACTATACCAGTCTGCTCTAGCCTAGAACCATCCAGATGTGTTGAAACTAGAACTCCCAGAAGTTGAGACTACAACTCTCTTATCAGCAAGGCTGTTAACTGTTCTGTACCACATTATGTCACACCATCTTGGCATATGCCAGCTTTCCTAACATGCAACTGCTAGAAAGTACAAAGCAGATTGACATTTAGAACAAGAATCTTTTCAACACACACAACAATAACAAGTTTAGGATACCTACAGATCACCCCAGATCATCCCTATAAAACTTTACCCTGTCAGTGTCTATGCTACAGAATGCACAGAAATAATGGCCATAAATTGCAGTTATCCAGATTTATTTTAATAAAAGGAAAGACATTGTGACAGTAACATTAGCACAACACTGGGAGTGTTTACCTTAGGCCATCCTTCATGGATGGATTAACTGTTTTTCTGCAAGTTGCAGTGGATTGGACTGGCTTTGTTGTCCCTTCCAGCCCCATAATTCTATGATCGTATTTCCCATGATCCAACCATGGCTTTTGCCAGATGACTAACAGAGCAGTGTAAAAAGTGGACTGCAGCCTTATCCATGAATCCTATTTTCTTGAACACAAAGCCAGCCCTACCAAAGCGATAACAAACAGCACGGTGCCTTGACTTTAGCCCAGAGCGAGAAGAGTTATGGAGTGAGGATGTACCAATGCGAAAACACCTGCTTGCCATTCTAGGAATTAACATTACAAACTGTCTTTGCAGCTCAGGAGTTGGAGTCAGACTCTGATCAGCTCAGCTGCAGGGAAGCCCCTGAAAACTAACACCACTGTGGGAACACAGGAACACAGAGCACAATGTGGATATCTACGAGGACAACCTGTGGAGTAAAGTGGAATGGAGTGCTCATAAGTTGCTGCTTCAGAGCGCAGAGAGAAGTTCAGTCTGAACAATCTTAATGAGAAATGAGAGATGGAGACAAGGCTATCCATCTTCTTTTTTCCCCAGTGGGATTGCAACACTTCTACAATTGTAGGCTACAAACACCTATTCCCAATTATAATACTTTTATTCAAGCACAAAATACTGACACTTCAGTGAATAGAAATTGAAATAAAGAAGAATTATTGGAGAGTGATAAAGCAAGTCCTTTATATACATGAATTCCCAGGTTTCTCTCTCTCTCTCTCTCTCTCCCCCCCCCCCCCCCCCTCACACACATACAAAGAGTGTGAGGGAGAGGGAGAGGGACAGACATTTCCACAGAAGGCTGGGAAATACTGATATCTGAACTCTTTTTAGTTAATGTAGAGGAGCCGGACCTGAGCTAACTAGACCAATAACCAGATTCTTTATAAAACAGTTTCCTAGGCTCTTAAGACATCTGGCTCTTCGTAAAATGAACATCTGACTCAACTATCAATTATTGATTGAAAACCATATGTCCCAACCCAAGGAAAGTTAACAGTGTTTGGTTTTTACTGAGACAAATGATTCATTTAATTTTTTACTGATTTGAACGAAATTTTCTAAACTGGGCTTTACAATTTTTAGAAAAGATAGCTTGGGAAGTAGCAGAAATTTTCTGCAGTACTCTGACTACTTTCAGAGAGCAAATAGCAAATAGCTGAAATATTTACAGAAGGAGAAAGGCATTTAATTGCACTAATTTCTTACCATCTGTCCAAATGTTGTCCAAAGCTGGGGGTTAGGTGGAGATCAGGCACATATACTTGAAAGGATAAACCAGTTTTTACACTTACCATTCTTAAAAATCAGTGAGCCTAACTTCGAATTTTTAAATCTAGGAGTAAAAGTCATACCATATAAAACTTTGCTCTTCTGTTAATAGGAAGGAAGGAAGGAAGGAGGGAGGGAGGGAGGGAGGGAAGGAGGGAGAGGGGAGGGAGGGAGGGAGGGAGGGAGGGAGGGAGGGAGGAAGGAAGGAAGGAAGGAAGGAAGGAAGGAAGGAAGGAAGGAAGGAAGAAAAGAAAGAAGGAGTCAGTCACTAACAGTATCTTTCTTGTAGATGACGCTGGCTGTATTTTCACAAAACATCTCATGAAATACAATCTACATTTTAGCTGAGTGCATGATTCAGAAAATTGGTCTAATTGAGCAAACTATGGGTAATTTGTGGGATGTGTATATTGCCACTATTGCTGTAAAGTCAGATTTCTACAGTATAATGCCTGCTTCTCAGAATGTAAACATATATGGACAAACATTGGTTGATTTAGAATACACATGCAGATTTAAAGCATCTCTCTTCTATCTCCACCCCGAGTGCTAAGCCATTTCATACAGGCACTCATTGTATTGTTGGTGAAAACTTCCTGCACCGAAATCTTGTTTAGTATGTATCTCTTTTTCTGTCTGTTCCCTCCTCATCCCAATGGAGACCTTGATTGATTCTTTTTGTTGTTCATGCTCATATACCTCTTTCTTTACTTCTGAAGATAAGGATGAAGGCACTTTAGGACAGATGCCATGCAAGGTTACTTCCAATGCTGAGCCTGAAAAAGGTCAGATATGAACAGGATTGATGGCTGGTCGGGGCGGGGAAAGTAGATTCATGGAAGGAATGCAGTTTACTTAAGGATTTATTTACTGGAATGGACAAGTCTGCAGGTCAATTTAATTTGTCTGCAATATTTATACAAGAGGATCAGAGTAGGTGAAAGAGCCAAGGTGGCAATCTGAAACCAGTTGGACCACTTCAAGTGGTAAAACTTATATTGGAATCTATACAGTTTGTTTCATTTCCAAATACATGCAAAAGGTGTAAAACTCTGTGTAAAAGAAGCAGCCGCTATAATAAAATGAAAAAGTGCTAGAGCAGGACTTAGAGCAAATCAATGACTTTACACAAGGAATTTGCGGAGCCATGGGCTTTTTTATTAGCTCATGGACTTCTTTTTAATTAGCCCTGGGGCTCAAAAACCCAAATCTCCAGTAAAGGGCAATAAAGATAGATATATATATATATATATAAAAGGCCCCGTTCCTCTTTAATGCCATCTCAAGGTCAGATTTTTACAACCCAGGTATGGTAACCCTAATTTCAAGCAACGGTTTTGGAAAATATATGGAGTCTCTCTCTCTCTCTCTCCCTCCCTCCCTCCCTCTGTGGTGTGTGTGGGGGGGGGGGAATGCCATATTGGGCACAACAATGAACTAAGAGCCATGGGTTGAAGAGTTCAGAGACGAGTATGAGGGTGGTATTCAGGGTTGGAGAAAGAAAGTTCTAAATATACTCTTACCTAATTCATTCAATAGAGTAAAATAAATACTGCCTACAGCTTCTTTCTCTTCCTGTAGAATATCATGGGACTTGAAATAGCAGGCTTGAAATTAGAGGTTTGGGGTAAATGTTGCAAAGAATTTCCTCTTCTAATATTTTATAAAGGAGCTGGCTTAGATAGGAAGACAAAGGTGAGTTTAAGAATGGGTGCCTGGACATTATAATGGTAGGAGAGGGTTATCGCTTAGGGGGCCAGAAGACAAGGGGACAAAGAGAACTGGAGGGAGTTGAACTTAAGGTAAGAATTAATGAAGTGATGGGTTATAGTGATGGTTTTTTTTGGGGGGGGGTGTTGTAATTAGAAATCAAGGTCCTCAACTGGACCTTGATCATTGGGATGATTTCTTATCCACTTCATATCCAAGTGGATAAAAGATCATCCCAATGCACAGGCTGCCCTGGAACTATGGGAAAGAAGGATTACAGACTTAATAACCCTACAAGGAAAAGGAGGTGGTGAATATGCAAAAAAGGAGGGAGCCGGACTTGCTAGGAGTTGTAAGAGGCAGTTTTCTATTGGATTACTTGAGAATACACCCTGTAAGAGTCCCAAAGACACATACATAAACCTAAGATATTTAGAGATCCAGATGCCCTTTTTCTCCCTGAATACCAAGCTTATTTCAAACCAGGAACACATAGGGTACCTACATTTCTGAGTGAGACCAAAGATACTTTGCACATGCTCAGAAACAACCACACTTCCAACACTTCACCCTCGGCTCTCTCCGCATGCTTGGTTTCGCATACCAAGAAGCCGACGATACCAGGGTGTACAAGTTTAGTCCGGGTATTAATTTGAGACAGTTGTGGAGAATTCCTCCCAGATGTTTATGCTGGCTTCTTCTTCTCTCTACTGGATGCGTGAGGAAGGCAGGCAGGCTGTCCACGAAGCTCTAAATTTAGATCTGGGAAACTCAGGCAAGCAAAGAGGGAGCCCACTGCTTTCCCAGCGAGTTTTCCAAGCTCTCCGACCCACCCGGGAAGGGAGAGGAAGGGCCGCCCGGCCGCCCTCTCGTCGTGCCGCGCCTGACACACCCAAGGAGGCTGGAGCCTTGCCCTGCTGGCGCCACTCAAGAGCCACATACATACATACATACCGGTACCAGGCGAGTCCCCGGCCGTAGTTGCGATCGAAGAAGTGCGGCTCGGCGCCCGCCGCCCTCACGTCCGGATGCACCCGCAGAAACTCGAGCAGCGCTCGGGTGCCGCCCTTCTTCACGCCGATGATCACCGCTTGCGGCAGCCGCTTGTTGCCTTCTCCCCCCGGCTGGGTTTGCAGTAAGGGATCCCGGGGCGTGCCGGCCGTCTCTTCGCCCTGAGCCACGGGAATCGGGGCTGGATCCCGGGTGAGGACGCGCGCTGCCCCCGCTAAGCAATAGCTGGCGTAGAGAGACATGAGCACGGAGCCCAGAACCAGCAGCAGCTTCCGCAAGGCGCGGCGGGGCAGGGGCTCGGGGCCAGACGAGGAGGCGGGGGGCGTCCCTCCCCGGGCCATGCTAGGCGGCCCCCCGCGCAGGGGCCATCGCCCCCTCCTCTCAGCCGCTTTGCACTCGGCGGGGAGCGGACAGCCCCATGGACGGGCGATCTGGATAAGGATGGAGAAGGAGAGCTGTGGTCTCCCCTCCCTCCTCCAACGGGGAGTGGGGTTCACAGGCGCCTCATTCCCGCGCGCTAGCTGGAAGCCGGGGGCTCCTGCTCCAACGGCGTAAAGTGCCGAAGGGAAAGGAAGGGCAGGAGAAGGCTTCTGCCTTTCGGGGGTTAAAGCAAGGGCCCGGCAGCGACGGGAGCATGGCGCCCTAGCTCCCGGGGACTGTGGGAGGGTCTCGGCAGGGTCGAGTTGGCCGCCTGGAAACTAAGCCAAGCTAAGCTAAGCATCTAAAGCGGTGGTGACATTGGCAGCCGCCTTGCAAACGGCTCTTCTGCCGTGCTGAAATCGCAGCCAAGGCGGAGGAGGAGATCCCGGGAACTTAAGCAGCTGCTGGGTCCGGAGAAGCCGGCGGCACACACTTCGCTACCTGGACGAGGATCTTCAGCGGATATATCTCTCTTCCCTTCTCCGGACTAGCTGCTAGGCGGAGATCTGGGCAGCCGGGATGATCTCCGCAATTCTTTGAAGGCCAGTCCAGGGTTAGGGATGGGACGGAGCACAGGTTCGGTACTCTGTCTCCAGGACCAGCTTCAGGCGGAGCTTTCTGGATTTCGGTGGAAGATGGAAAGACTCAACAAGCGGTCGGTTCCCGGAAGCCAGCAGAAGCTGCCCCGCTGTCCCAAAGAGGAGTACGGTGGAAAGAGGTCCTCACCTGGCGCGAACGGCTGGACAGACTGGCGGAAAGTCCTTCGCAGGCGTTCGTCTGTCACCTTCCCAGTGGGAGTCTCTCTCTCTCTCTCTCTTCCCGGCTGCTCTGGCGGCTGCCACACGTGGAGCTCTCGATTGTAGCTCAAACTTCTCCGAATGGCAAACCCCCCCCCCCCCCCCCACATCCCTGCCGGGCTGTTTAACGACGTGCCCAGAAACCAATGAGAGCTTGAGAAAAAGAGAGGGGGGGCGGATCTGCCTTTCTGAGGGGATTCGGAATGGAGGCGGGGACAGAACTAATAAGGACACGCCCCTTCGTCAGGTTCCGGAGTTTCTGCTTTTGCGGTTCAGAACGAAGGGAGGTTTCATTACGGTTGAATGTCGCTTCTGTGAAGATCTCTGGATCTTCTTGTGCAGTTTCACATACATACACACAAAACGTGTTCAGATGTATGCCGGGAAAGGCGCCCCGCATCCTTGAGGGTGAATCCGATTTTAGAGATGGGAAGGGGTGTGGGTGACGGCTTGGGATAAAGCTGGCTTGGAGTCTGATGCTCAAACTGTTTAGAGAAGGTGGAGGGGAAGCAAAGCCTCTGGGTGGGGTGGGGGGGGGCAGCTGCCTAGTAGACTCGTGTGCGTGGAACCCTCTTTGAGGTTGACTAAATGCAGCGATGAGGAAAGAGTTTTTATTTCTGGTGGTTGCTGAGATGAGAATTCTTCACTCCCCAGCTTGCCAGACAGGAATGCAATCTTGTTAAAATTACCCTGATCTACACACATCTAATAAAGGTCCTCCTTTAATGTTGGCCACTTGTGGGGACATACCGATAGTCAGGAGAAATTAAAGTCTACTGCCTTGAAATGAAGAAAAATAAAACCAGTGAGAAATGAACACAGCCAACAGGAATATTTAAACGAAGTGTACAACCCAGTTCCACAGCAAAGTAACCACAAATATTTAGAATCAAAGCCTTGCCCACAATCTCTAGAAAGAATCTTTTTTTTTTTAAAAAAAAAATCTTTTTCCAGGTTAGGATTATACTTCCAGGCAGGAATCCTGTCTGTCTCTTTGAACATTTTGTGTGGTACCAGATGCTGGTAAGTCAACAGGGAAAGCTTTTTGCATCTTGGCTAAAGGCCTATCATAGAACAGCCCAGCCAGAAAGACAAAATAGCAACGGGCACTTCAACACAGTTTGCACTGCAGATGGAAGCAGATGCTTGTGTAAACAGTGACAAAAAAACATCTCACACATTTTCCCCCAAAGCGGTGTTGTTCTTCAAGCTGAAAATAAAATTTCTTAAGTAAAATGTAGTAGAATCATTTTGTTGTGGTTAAAAATCCTTAAGTGAATCTATACATATTCATAGATTTACATTTTACTTCCACTTCTGGAGTGTTTTACAGTGTAAGCTTCTCTCAGTCATATATTCAGATAGATAGATAGATAGATGGATAGATGGATGGATGGATGGATGGATGGATGGATGGATAGATGTAGATGTAGATGTAGATGTAGATGTAGATATATACATATTTTCACAAAGCAGCTCATTATAGATTCCCTGCACATACCAGGATTTCATTCTTAATCTCTGCAACAGAGTAGCATTTATTAGAGCTGACACCATTTTCTTAATCTTTTCTCCAACAATCTTTTGCATAAATTGGTTGGATTCCAAAAAATTATAGGATTATATTTATAAAAATGTGTAAAAATACAGACAAATCATTGCACCTATGAGGCAGTTCCTACAGCAGTACAGGCACGCTCATACACTCAGTCTTTAGATGTTTCTTATTCTTCCACTATTCGTCTTGGAGACTGAATGATCTATTATGTTTAACTGCATTTTAGATTCAGACTGATACTAAGTGTACCAAAGCCAACAAGAAGGTCACTTGAAATGGTTCTAATAATTTCTGGAATATTAGACAAATTATGTTTATGAAAATTTTTACTCGGATTCTCTCAGGTTTAACTTGCAATTTAAATTTAGCAGGCTTTTTATCACCTTAAAAAATATCAAAGGATGACATACCTTCTACTCCTTTATTAAAGAAGTCCAAAGGAGGCCTTGTCGAAGTCCAGCAGATGTTAGTGGGAGACTTAAGCATGTGCCTATAGCAGAGGTGGTATTCAGCAGGTTCTGACCAGTTCTGGAGAACCGGTAGCAGAAATTTTGAGCAGTTCGGAGAATCGGTAAATACCACCTCTGATTAGTCCCACCCCCATCTATTCTTTTTCTCCTAAGTTCCAGCTGATCAGGAGAAAATGGGGCTTTTGCAGTAACCTTCCCCTGGAGTGGGGAGGGAATAGAGATATTACAGTATCCTTCCTCTGCCATGCCCACCAAGCCATGCCCATCAAGCCACACCCACAGAACTGGTAGTAATTTGAATTCCACCACTGGCCTATAGTCAAGATTGTAGAGATCTATCTCCTTACAACAGTGATGGTGAACCTTTTAGACATCGAATGCCCAAACCACGCACATGCATGCCCAAACTGAAAGGTGCACGCCTGCACACATGCACACATGCACAGGCACGCAGACTTCCATGTACATGCATGAACATGTGCATGTACAGACAGCAGAGACCCGAAGACAAGCTGGCTGGTGGGAGGTGGGGCATCCCAACACCAGCAGCATGGCAAGAGGTAAGATCTTTTTCTTTCGTGAGATTCTGTTTCGTCATTTTCAGGGAAAGAGAAGCTCACAAAAGAAACACCACAGAGATTTGACCTGGGGTGACGGCGTACATGCCAGCAAAGAGGGCTCTGCGTGCCACCTCTGGTACACATTCCATAGGTTCGCCATCACGGCCTTAGAAGAACATTTCATTATTATCAGTTCCAGATGCAAAGATCCAGAAGGAGCCTCGGATTATATTTTTCTCCAATGTAGTGCACTACTCCATCCAAAATTCTGCATTCAACTTCAGTTTCTCAATCTCAATTTTCAGTTTCTCCACTGGACACCTCAAGTACCACCTCAGCTTCCAAATGGTCTCCTTGAAACAGGCCAGAAAAGGAAGTGATACAGTACTCTAAACCTTTTGGCAATCTTCCACTCCAATGCCAGCATAGTTCACACAATCGTTAAATAGCATGAATTTTGCCCACAGGTCTATAACGCCAAGAGAACCAGTGGTGAAATCCAATTTTTTTACTACCGGTTCTGTGGGCGTGGCTTGGTGGGCGTGGCAGGGGAAGGATATTGCAAAATCTCCATTCCCTCCCCCTCCAGGGGAAGGATATTGCAAAATCTCCATTCCCACCTCACTCTGGGGTCAGCCAGAGGTGGTATTTGTCAGTTCTCTGAACTACTCAAAATTTCCGCTACCGGTTCTCCAGAACCTGTCAGAACCTGCTGGATTTCACCCCTGAAGAGAACACCCCAAACTCAGGTCTGTCCTTTTTCCTGAAACTCTACCTCTTAGCCAAACTTGCTATCCCCCCAAAATAGGAAGGGACATTCTTAGTTCCATTCAGCATCTGATATTAAAGTAGAATTTTCCTCTGACCTGCAAGTCTTTAAAATAGCCTCAGTTGTTGTCAAAAGAGGCTATTTGAATGCTTCATTGCTGCACAGGGAGCAATTTTTGAGAGGTTTCTTTCTTTCTTTTTTTTAAACTGCTCCAAAGGGAAAGGCGAAACATCCTTTCTCTGTCAAAGTGACTCTCAGCTCTGTAATATATCAGGATCAGAAGGGGCAGAATTAGGGGCAAACCTTGCTGTATGTAATGCAACAGTTAATTTATTAATTCTTTTCCCCAGAACAAATTTTGTTTTTCAGGTTCTAATGAAACAGTTACAAGCAACTTTTTAGCTTTTGCTCAAGTTTTGGCTATGGCTGAAATTGTGTTTGGGAATTCTGCAAAGCATCTGAAGGCAAGAAGCAATGGATGGAAACTAATCAAGGAGAGAACTAACCTAAAACTAAGGAGAAATTTCCTGACAGAACAATTAATTAGTGGAATGACTTTCCTCCAGAAGTTGTGGGTTCTCCAACACTGGAGATTTTTAACCAAAGATTGGAGGACTATTTGTCTGAAATGGTATAGGGTTTTCTGCTTGAGCAGGGGGTTGGACTAGAAGACCTCCAAGGTCCCTTCCAACTCTGTTATTTTGCTATTCCTTTATTGTTATATGGAGCTTATTTTTTTCTATGCTGCAACTAAGAAATTCTTGTCAGAAACTTAGATCACCCAAACTCGTTAATTTTAAATTTGGGATTGCATCTGTGTTCCTTTCCCATTGGAATGGATGGAATGATTGGCTTTTGTGCATCTGCATGCATTTGTCTTAATTGTTTCATATCCGGAAACATTCTGCCTACCACTTTATTGAACTTGCCATTTGTAGCAAATAGCCAACTGTGCTTCAGTGAAAAGAGAATCCAAAGTGAGTTTTGTGGCTTGGTCCACATGCTTACCAGCATCCCAGAGTATTTTACATTGTTTTGCTTTTCTGCATTTGCCCTATGCCTCACCTTACTTAGACCCTTCAGTTCATGCATTCTTTCACCAGTATTGAGAAATTAAAGGTCCATGTTTCATGAAAGGCATACATGTGATTCTTTTTTCCCTGATGGCTTTATAAAGTCTGACCTTCCCTCTTCAGAATGTAAGAAAGTAAATATTGTTTTGTGATTTGTTTTTGAATTGGATTTCCGCTTGGACTTAATGGAACAATAAAAATATAAAAATAAAATAATGTTTCAAATGCAAAAGAGAGAGATTTCAGTTCTGAAACAAGTCCTTTCAACTAAATAATAGTTTGGATGATCAAGGCTCTTGCCTGCAGCACTTATATGCTTTTTGAATTAAAATGCTGTTTTGGAAAAGTAAAGAGCTTAATTTGATCTGTAAAGGAGTCTGGGAATTAAAATATTGTGTAAAATTAGCAAGATTCAGGCATAAACTACTTAAATACTTTTCTGAAAATAAAATACTTCCAAGATAAGAAAGGCCATTCACAAGGATACTTAAATGAGAATTTGACAATGGAAATGATATGTTACAGGTAATAAATCTTGACTTCAATCCTCTACAATCCACTAGCCAAATCCCAAACTACTATTTCCATAAACTATAAATATCTGTAAATATCCCACACAGACCTATAACAATGCTATCTGTTTCCTTCTTTCTCCCCCTAAGGGCTTTACCCACATTCTTTGTCATGTGTACAGGCTAAGCCACAAGAGGACATGACAAGGTTCTTGCATGTGGGAATAGTGGTTCCATAGTGGCAGTACTGAGTAGATGATATCACTCAATTATGCAGCTACCATGGTGACAATCTGGATGAGAACAAGATGCAAGGTCAGGGAATGGTCTTATATCATCCTCCAGAATCTGGAATTATTTAGAACACATTTTGTAGAGGGGTGGTCAGTTTAGAAACATGATTGTGTTGACCAGATCAGGACAATTTAGCAAACAGGGGTATGCTCTTAAAAACAACAGCACCCATGTCTGTCTGTTTGTCTGTCTGTCTGTATTCAATTTGAATGGCCACACATCTCATCTAAACAACTCTGGGTGGCTCATAGCAATTAAAACCAAAAAGCAAATTAAAATAAGTTAAAATAGATATATAGCAAATAAAACCATTATGTATACATATATACCCTTGACATTGCTTGTCCAGAGTTGTTTCTTGTCTCTGGACCAAAATATCTCCTCCACCCCTATTGTAGGCCAACATTTAAGAGAAGGAATAGAAATCTCCCTCCATTTTCTTTTCTGATTTTGATTATGGTCATACAACCATTGAATCAGTAAGTTTGAAAGAACCAAGCTACATATTTGTTGCAATTTTGAATGTTACCTGACCAGTTTGTTAGAAAGTTGATTTGAATTGTCAAGTTGAATCAGATTTGTCTGAAATAATTCTGCACACATGTAGAAATTAATGTTTTAAATTAAATTTTAATTAAATCAAGTCACTTTCCCAAGTGAAATTATTATTTTTTATCATTGATTGCACCAGTGAGGCTAAAACCAATTTCATTGTGTACATGATGTACAATGACAATAAAGGCAATTCTGTTAAATCATGTAATAAAATTGCTGTTCTGAAATGAAACAATTTTAATCTGATTTTGCCAGATTCACAGAGACCTGCCATTTAGGCCCCTGAGTCTCATCAGTGAAGGATTGTCTTGAAAGCATCCCATTGTAGATGCAGGTCCAGCTTCTACTTGTATATATCAATGAAAATATGTCCACTCTCTCAATTTTTCAGTGGTTCTACTATTGAATTGCTCCTTCCTACTAGGATGGATTGGAACTCCCATTTCAACTAAAGGAGACCAGCAAAAGTTGGTAGCATTGAGAGTTGCCTAACACTAGCAGAACCATCTGAGAACATAATTTAAATCAAACCCAGACTGAAATTAATCTAGTTTAGGAACACACAATTTATTTTTCTGTGAGTACTATACTTGGTTTTTTTTAGCAATTTGTAGAGACTACCAAATTTCCTAACATGAGAATGGTCAGGACAAATTTTAGTGAAAATGAAATAAATAGTATGAAAACCCTCAGATGGATTTAGTAGTTTTAAAATTACAGTTTAAGATCAGCTTTTGTAGAAACTTTGAGGATGATACCAAAGACTTTCTCAGAGGGAAAAATTTGTTGGGTTGTGGCCTCAGCTTGCTAATCAGATAATTCATATAATTCATGGAAAATTTGGAGGCAAAATGCCCCCAAGAGTCAAAATATTAAACTTTGTATGGTATAGTGAGCTGTGGTGGCACAGTGGTTAGAATGCAGTACTGCAGGCTACTTCTGCTGGCTGCCTGCAATTTGGCAGTTCAAATCTCACCAGGCTCAAGGTTGACTCAGCCTTCCATTCTTCCAAGGTGAGTAAAATGAAGACCCAAATTGTTGGGGTCAATATGCTGACTCTGTAAACTGCTTAGAGAAGGTGTAAAGCACTGTGAAGCAGTATATAAGTCTAAGTGCTATGGCTATTGCTCCAAATAAGGCATTTGCCCCTAAATTCCTGACTTCTCAGATAATTTCTGGCACTTTTTATCAACTGGAAAGATCATGGGACAAATTCACCGGTGGCTGTAGTCACTCACCTTTCCAAGATCATTCTTTTATAAATGTGAATTTTAACTGAAAGGCAAGCACTGATTAACACAGGCAATGCTGCATGTGAATTAAACTCATATTTCCATATTTGTATAACATATTCTTCTAATTATGGAATTCACTAATTATTTTGAGAATTTGGGATTTTCCCATGCAAAAATTCTGTACTGCTTGCTCTTACACACTTCACTGCCTGACCCACTATTAACCCAATGGATTGCACAGCTACAAGTTGTTTTAAACTCTGTATGCAGTTCTATTAAACTGAACTATTTGTACTTGGGGGCCCCTTTATGAAAAATCAATGTACTGAATCTGTTTAACCCAAAGGCAGTTTATCATTTTGGCAGCTTTTTCCCCGAATGGAGGATACCAGTTTAGGCTCTGCATATGAGTTTGGAATATTTAGAAGAGCCAAATCCCTGGACGCCACAAAACGGAGCAAAAATGAGATGTTCAATATATGGCATTCATTGCACTGATTATTTTGCTCAGAAGAGAGCCTTGCTACAGAAATGGTAAAGCACTGTGGTCCTTATTCCTTCCCCTACAGGGTCGGGACCTTTAGGCAAAAAAACCTGTGCAAATGGTCTGGATACTTACCTATTCCTCTGGAAACTGCAAGGCTTGCTGACTGCATTCTTAGAGTTAGTGATTCTTTAGAGGAATCTAGAGCAGTGTTTGTCAACCTGGGTAACTAAAATCTGGGTGGGATTCAATTCTCACCTCTCAGAATTCTGCAGCCAGCATTGCTGACTTGGGAATTCTGAAGGCTGAAATCCCCACAGCTTCTGGCTGCCAAGGTTTAGAAACACTGCCCTAAAGGTTAAAAGTGAAACTTGGTGAGAGGGCACTTAGGCGAAGACTTCCTTACAACCAATTACAAGGTTAAAAGCCAAAGGCAGTCACCTCTATTTGAAAAAAAGAATCAGAAGAAAATATGGTATTGTTTTCATGCGGCAGTAAAAAGGGAAAGAAACTGAAATTACAGAGAGGGGGGGAAAGGGGAGATTGATCAGCAAGAAGCTATCTGACCCGTTCATGTTTATGCAACAAAAGCTCCTTTGCTGTTCAAATTAAATGGGAACAACAGCAGCAAATGGGAAGATCCAAAGGCTACACAACCAGGGGTGAAATCCAGCAGGTTCTGTCAGGTAGCGGAAATTTTGAGTAGTTCAGAGAACCGGCAAATACCACCTCTGGCTGGCCCCAGAGTAAGGTGGGAATGGAGATTTTGCAGTATCCTTCTCCTGCCATGCCCACAGAACCGGTAGTAAAAAAAAAAAATGGATTTCACCACTGCACACAAGTACACAAAAGTCTACAGCAAAGGAGTCAGTGAAGATTCATAACCACCATTTACAATGGACAGTTTCCTATTTAAAAAAAAATCAGGTTTCAAACCTCATCACCAAATACACTTGAGAGGTTCTCTGGTGTTATTTTTAGCACATGTGAGAAGGTTCTAGAGGTGAAACAAAACGAGACACCTTTGGAAACTGACTGTACAATGTAGCCAATTTGTTAATTAATAAATGGTGGGTGACCTTGCTAAAGTCTCTCCTTCTGTGAAAAGATTAAATCACTCTAATAGTGCTTCTTCCAATCTAAAATAAGTGAGTTGGTTTTGTTCTGGGTTGGACAAGCTCTATGTAGAGCTTCCGTTCTGAAAAAAAAAATTGGTACAATTGGCAGATTGTACTATTAGACATTAAAACAATGGAAGTGAGGGAAGCATTTAATTTTAAGAGGGCTGATCAGTTGTCGCATGGAGAAATATTATCAGAACCCTGTTTCACAGCTACTTAACTTCTACCATTGCAGAGTCCAAATTTAGGAATCCAAAATAAGCTATAACAAGGAAAAGATGAAGGGATTGATTTATATACGCTAGAAATAAAAATTCTCCTAATTTAAATCAGATACATTTATATGCTGCCCATCTCACTCTAAAAAAGTGACTCTGGGCAGCTTCTTGATGAGTAGATAGACTGGCTGATTAGATTAGACTAGATGATGCTAGTCTAGTCATTACATATAACTAAAGTTCTATGATTTTGTGAAAGCGATGAAGGATGACAAAGAATAGCAAGATAAAAAGAGCTGTGATTTTTCAGTTTCACTTACAGTCTGCTAATTCCTTGCAATCACGTCATTTAGATCAGGGGTCTCCAACCTTGGCAATTTTAAGACTTGTGGACTTCAACTCCCAGAATTCCTCAGCCAGCTGGCTGAGGAATTCTGGGAGTTGAAGTCCACAATGTTCTGTCCCCGTCCCCCACACGCACAAACCCACACAGACAGACGAGGGTTAAATGACTGGCACACACGGAGGTTTCGTTATCAAGGCTTGGGCAGCCCTATGGGAACCGGCTGCCAAGTTCTTTACTAAACAAGGGGGGGGGTATTCCTTCACCAGATAACAAACACATACACACCAGCTGGGAAAAACAGTCCAAATTCCAATCCTTGAAGCCAATTGAGGTTTGACACCAAGAAACTAACAAGAATGAAACTTTGTCCATCACAGAATTCAAACTGCCACCCCACTCCTTTATATAGTCTGTGGGGTGTGGTCCAGTGACTCAGCTAATCCCTGGCACGCCTCCTCATTTGCTGGGATCTTTTAGCACGCCGACGCTGATGTGGGTCCAGCCACAGCCTGTCTCCCTCATCACTTTCCGACCGATCGGAGACACCTGGCTCCTGGCTAATCTCCTCTCCTTCGGCCGGCAGCTGAGGAATTGCCAGAGAGGAGGGGCTGGGGGAGGGAGGCCTGGCTGGCTCCTCTCCTTCATGTTCGGAGCCTTCTTCCTCTGATGTGATGGCCTTGGGCGTCGGAGCCACAACACACAAGTCTTAAAATTGCCAAGGTTGGAGACCCCTGATCTAGATTCCCTAGGCATCTAGGTTCTGCAAGCCGCTGTTTCCTCTGACTGATCTTCAGCATCCTTAACTGCTCTCATCACACTACATAACACACCAACACAAACACATCTAAGGGTAGGCAGGTGGGAATGCTGCTAGCATGACAAAAAGACAGAGGAGGATGAACACAATTAAATTATTAATTTTTCATGCAGTAAAATCAAAATATATGATACTTGATGAATGATTGTTAAGATGGGAAAACACTACATAAATCAGTATTCCTGAAAGTCTATTGATTTAAAACAAAAGAAAAAACTGCAGGAAGGGAGAAAAATAAGCCAACAAGGAAGTTTAGATAAATAAACCAATTCAAGGAGTTTAAAAAAAAAAAAAAACAGTAGCAAGATTACAGGCACCATTGCATACAGAAACCACCCATTGGAGGGTGAAGCTAAGCAACTGGGATGTTTGCAACAAAAGTTAATATTTATTTATTTATTCAATTTCTATGGTTGCCCATATCAGTCAAGACTTTGACTCTGAATATATAATCCTATTGTTTGACCCTCTGTGTTCTCACTGTTGATGAAAAAGATTGCAAATGACAATTGTTGGAAGCAATATCCTTCTGGGTTCAGTTCCAAGGGAGGAAAAAGACACTGGATTCATGGAAGTTGCTTGGAAAGAAGGTTTATTGATGAACAGGATCACATGGCTTGAGTTCCTGAACAGGATCACATGACTCAAGTTCCTGAGCAGAATCACATGGCTTGAGTTCTTGAGCAGAAAAAGCCCGGAGATGTTGAGAGTGTCTTGGTTTTATGCCCTCTCTGGGCCCCACCCTAGAGCTTCATATTCCTGTGTAAGAAATGCACTCTGATTGGTGGTCAGACTCCCGGGATGAGGGGTCTTAGCTAACTTTGTAGGCTGTCTGTCTCCCAGGCTTGGTTGAGCCTTGCTGGCTGATGTAATCTTCCCAGGTGCTATGTGGTGAGGTCTGTTTCTAGATGGGTAAAAGGGCTAATCCTATCTTTGTTATGTAGAATAGACTGCCTTTAATGGCCCATTGACAAAGTGGGGGGGGGGGGTTGAGTTTCTGCCTCCCTTTTTGGGAAAATATTCTGCCCTTTTAATATTTCCTAAAATATTTCATTTTTCTAGGAGGGGGTGGGTGCTAACTTCCAACACTATCTCAAGGATTGCTCTAATTTAGGCAAAACGTATCTGTCACTCATTGAATCTAATATTTTTATTTCTCACCAAAAATACTACTTTTATTTTTATTTTTTTAAAAAAATGCTATATCAGGATGAAAGAGAGCATGGCTTTGCATACTAGTTTTTAGTGAATAAAGTAACAGACATCCATCATATCCACAAACCCTGCTTAGGAAGCTACAAATGGCAACCATTTAAAAAAAAATTAAGTTTCTAGATAATTCTCAAGTTCTTAATTTCTTTCTTCCTTTACAATTGTACTCAGAGGGGGGGAAAAGCTGGGAGAACAGATTTCAGGAATTTGGATATGTAGGGAAGAATTTTCTACTTCCCATACATCTGTCCCCTTTATTTTCTACATTTGGGATGATGTGAATAAAGATGATTTCATTGGCTTTGAAATTGGGCAAATATCAAGCTAATCAAGAGAAAAATGGTAATATTACTTTTGAATGAAGTCTCCTGATTCGTAGAAGTTCAAATCCTTTCCTTTATTTATTTAGAAAATTTATATTGCTGCCTACTTGCACATGGCGACTCAAGGCGGCTTACAAGGATATAAAAACAGGATTACAAGGATATAAAAAAAATAAAAGAAATAAAGATAATAAAAAGGAAAGTAATAAAATAATAACTCCCATCCCGGAAGCAACACACAATCATACTAGCCATTTAATGGGTTCCATCCAGCTCTGGGTTCCCCAGGCCTGCTGACAGAAAGAGTCATCTTTCTGTCAGCCATCTTCTGAAAGAGTGTTAGAGTGGGGACCAGTCTAATCTATGGGGGGATGATGTTCCAGAGAGAGGGAGCCAGTATGGAGAAGACCTTTCTTCTAGGTCCCGCCAGATCAGTGGTGATTTTCAAAAAATTTTACTAACGGTTCTGTGGGCGTGGCATGCTGGGCGTGGCATGGTTTGGTGGATGTGGCTTGGTGGGCATGGCAGAGGAAGGATACTATAAAATCTCCATTCCCACCCCACTCCAGGGGAAGGATACTATAAAATCTCCATTCCCTCCCCAATCCAGGGGAAGATTACTGCAAAATCCCTATTTCCTCCCGATCAGCTGGAATTTGGGAGGCAGAGAATAGATGGGGTGGGGCCGTTCAGAATTTTTACTACCGGTTCTCCGCACTCCTCAAAATTTTCGCTACCAGTTCTCCAGAACTGGTCAGAACTTGCTGAACCCCACCTCTGTGCCAGATGTCTTTAGGGAATGGGACCCGCAACATTCCTTGCCTCCCTGTTCTAGTGGGTCAGGTAGATGTGACCAGAAGAGATGGTCCCTCAGATAACCTGATCCCAAACCATGAAGGGCTTTAAAGGTGACAACCAGCACCTTGAATTGCTTATATAGAGATTTTTCATTCAAAAGTAGAATACACACCGGGATTCTTACGTTCTTACTTTAAACTTCTTAATTAAATTTACTAATCTGAACTTGGAAAACATGTTCTTGGGATTAGCCACTTCCAGTTCTGGTTGCTGGCAGAAACCAGGCAATAGCTTGACAGGCTTAAATAGCAGTTTTATAGTTTATTTTATTATGTTTTATTTTGACATAGATCTGCAACATAATTGATGAATATTCTAAAATAAAATAAAGAGGATACTAATCTCTCTGGGCTTTAAATATGAGAGACTGAGCCACATTTGACATTTTCAAGTGCAATTGAGCAGTTTTCTCTGCAGTTTCATTCTGTTGACTTCTTCCCAGTTCTCAATTTATAGAGAAAGAGGACTAAAGGAACTAATGAAGCTCCACATTCCACCAGTTTAATTTTCCATAACCTATAAAAATTGGCAGATAAGGGAAATTACCAAAAATGGAGAAATTAGATCTCCGGTAGCTCCATCCTGTTATTTGCATCCTACTTCTCCCTCAAATAAATTTTTTTGCAAAGCAAATCATTCAAATGAGATGCAACTTGTAAAAGAAGCCATGCCGTTCTTCTGGCCTTATCTCTCTTTTCATCCCAATGTTTGTTTGTTAAAATAGACTTCATTTTATGGCTTTTCTTTACAGGAATCAATTCTTTTGAACCATTTGCTCACGTTATATAGTGGCTCATAATTCAGAAATACAGCTAAATTTTCTGTCATGTGTGAGCCTTCCACACTTCAGGAATTTCTTCCTGTCAAAGACATGGTCCCCTGATCTTTACATCAATAGCATTGCCTGTGCTTTAGCAAGATTTATCAAGGAGGAAAAAAAACGATCATGGATCACAAAGGACTTTGAGTCCTATTCAGGTTTTCTTTTCTTGCTATTTTATTTATTCATGTTCAGGTGCTGCTGTCTGGGTGGAGGATGGTTACCAGATGGTTTTTATTCTTTCCTCAGTGCCAGCCAGTTGGAACACATTACCCTTTTTTCTTCCCAGTGAGACTATGAAATGCAGAATTTTATTATTTGCCATAAAAATTCCAAGGTAAAATCCAACTATAGTATCTTTCCACTATCAGCCTAATACTATACTTCAAAAACTCAGGCCACAAATAATGAAGGCATTTTGTCCTGAACAGTTGATTTTTCTTATAATAAGGTTCTTTTTGGAGTGCCAAATTAAAACAAAACAACATTATGCTACCTAATGCCAAATAGCAAATGATCTGTATCCACCTTTCCCAATCAAGAAAGCTGTCCCAGTTATTTTAGGATATGAGGCAGAAAATGCCCTTTCTCTGGTAGAAAAAAAAATGCAATGGTCAGAAAAAGCTTTCATAGCTTTGCTAAGCGAAACGTTCATCTCCTTCTGTTTTATGGTAGGACCAGTCCTGTCCATTTTGATTTTAACTGAAATCTGTGTGCACCCCATGAAAACAGGATCTGGTTATGAGTTTGATAGCCTTACTTTGGGTAAGCAACAGACTTGTCTCTAGCATAGAGGGCCTTGGCTGAATTACGAAGCTGCCGTGAATCTTTTTATATGTGATAATCAACTCAAGTGTCATTGAGTGTGCATTCCAGTTGCTATCATCTATGCACAAGAGAAATGTATCACAGGGGTGAAATGCTACTGGTTCACTCCAGTTCAGGCGAACCAGTAGTGATAAAAACTACCAGTTTGGGCAAACCGGTAGTAAAAAAATTGCTTTAAAAAGGTAAAAAAAAAGGTTCTGACGATCATACCGCACAGCTGTGCTGCGCGATCGTTGGAACCTTTTTTTAAAAAAAAAACTTTTTTAAAGCATTTTTTTACTACCAGTTCCGGCAAATAGGTAGTAAAAAATACTTTAAAAAAGGTTCCCACAATCACAGCTGTGCTGCGCGATCACCGGAACCTTCTTTTTTACTTTTTTAAAGCATTTTTTTACTACCTATTCGCTCGAACCAGTAGTAAAAAAATGCTTTAAAAAGTTTTTTTTAAGTTGGCCATGCCCACCCAGTCACATGACCCCCACCACCAAACCATGCCCATCAAGCAATGTCCACAGAACCGGTAGCAACAAAATTTACATTTCACTACTGATGTATCAGTATATCATGTCACAGTGCCTTGTGCCAACCACTAGCAAGTCTTCAGGAATGAAACTATTCTGAAGTGCTAATTCATTACCAACTTTTTTCATTTCTTTATTTTTCTTCCTGGAGATACTCCACATTCTGGGGAGCATTTCACTGCGATATCACAGTGGTTTTAATGTGGATCTCCTTTTGGCTTTTCTCCTGTATATGTTGGGGTTCACCTAAGCATGCTAATAGCATCTTTCCATTTTTAATGATTCACACTCAATTCTGTCAGCATTACAGGATCCAATCTGAGTCAGACATCGGGACCAGAGATTTAGTCTTACAAATTTTCAGAATTGTGTTGGAACTCATCTTCAGGGAATTTCTCTCTCCGCACATAGAGAAAGAAGTTCCCTGAGGATGGGTTCCAACATGAGTCCAAAAGCTTGGAAGACTGGTCCCGGTGACCAACACCGATTGCATCTTGCAATGTTATTCTGGAACATTTCCCTCATTCTGTCAACATTCAATAATCCAGGACTGGTATAGGGTCCATATTATTATGTTGGACAATTAGACCTTGTAATATATTTTTATGCTGTTAGCCATTTTGAATTCTTTATATTAAAAATGAAACCTTGTGTCCCAAGGAACAATCGGAGCTGAAGTCAGTGAGGACAAAGGGTATTGATGATGGACTGTGTTGTTTGATTCCATGCATTCTTTGAGAATAGTGGAAAATATCTGAAGAAGACTTGAAGTGCAATACAGATTCATATCAATCCCATTTTTAAAAGGGCTATCTTAAGATTAGTTTGGTTCCCTGGGCCACCCTTTCTGTTTCTGGAGCATTCCATTCCATGTTAAGCATCTGTGTTTGGCTTCTGGCCAATTATTTTTCTATCTCTTGGTGCAATTTCTCATAACAAGTCAACACCAAGAATTTATGGCACTAATAAACTAATGCACCAAACAAGAAAATCACTCCCTCTGACATATAAACCAGGAAGATTTATAGTCTAATATCCTGAATGTTTCCAGTGTCATCTAAAGACTATGTTTCTTTTACATATAACTTGACACTCTCCCAGACCAACAACCTTGTCATTAAAGTGCCCAGTTTCTAATTATGAAGACATAATTCCAAGAATTTGGAAATCAATCAGAATAAAGAAAGAAGACGATACAGTATATTCTGGTTATACAAGGCTTGCTTGATATTGGGTGCTATCCAATAGAATAGTATATCTATTATTCATTCCTGTTTAAATTAATGGATCCTCTTGATTCTTGCTTATCTTCCCATTCATTTCATTGATGGAAGAAACTTGTAATGAATTGTGACCATATATGTTGTTCTAAATTATGTCCAAAGAATATGAGAAGATCTCACCCAAGCCATAAAGAGCAGTCAGTGAAGATCTTACAACATATGAACCATTGCCACAGTTAGTAACAAATCTTTGGGATTAAGTGATTGTCCTCTATTTTATCCTAAAAATAAATAAATAAATACAAGCTCTATGTCCTGCTTAACAACTTCTCCAAATAATAAAAGCAAAATACAAGCAAAATTGTACCTTGAGTAAGCAAGGTTGTCTTGATAGCATTACAAACATATTATTCAACATTCTTTCCTACCAGCTACTTAAGACAATTAAATTCCCAAGGGTTTTTTTATTGGTTTGTTTGTTTGTTTTTTGGATAAACACTGATGCTCCTCATATCATTTGCCATTTGCTTGATTAGATTGGTGGTCCTGCTACAAATCCCTTTGGAACTCAAATTCTTAAAGGAATTTTTTTCAAGCACTGCACGCTTAAGAAACTTCTGCCATTATATTCCTTGCCCCTGTCTTTTTCAATAACGTAAAGCTTTTCTAGCTTAGAAAATGAGAAGAAAAAAGTGAGACGTGAACAAATATTCCAGAGTTAAAATAAAATTCAAATTACAGCCTTGTTTGGAGAATGGTGTAGCTTTGATCTCCATAATTTGCATTAGGATGTTCGCATAGTAGATGACTCCTGCTTTAAATTTCTACTCCCCTTCCCCCATGCATATGCTTTAAAAACCAAAAACCAATACAGGTAGTCCTCAACTTACAACAGTTCATTTAGTGACAGTTCAAACTTACAACGGCACTGAAAAAGTGACTTCTGACTGTTTTTCACACTTATGACTGTTGTGGCATCTCTCTAGTCATGTCATCAAAATTTGGCCGCTTGGCAACTGATTTATATTTAAGACAGTTGCAATGTCCTGGGGTGAGGTGATCCCCTTTTGCAACCTTCTAACAAGCAAAGTTAATGGAGAAACCAGATTCACTTAACAACTTAACTTAACTGCAGTGATTCACTTAACAACTGTGGCAAGAAAGGTCATAAAATGGGGCAAAATTCACATAACAGATGTCTCAACTTAGCAACAGAAATTCTGGGTTCAATTGTGGGCATAAGTCAAGGACTATGTGTATAGTCCATACTTAAGTTTAATTATGGGATACAGTGTTTCTCTGAAAATAAGACCTCCCTGGATAATAAGCCCAATCGGGCTTTTGAGCTCATGCACTAAAATAAGCCCCCCCCCAAATAAGTGCTCCCTGAAAATATTTAATCACATGCACATCCTGTCCCCGCCATTTCCTCTGGTTAGGGTTAGGGAGACAGAGCTGTAAATCAGGTAAGATGGCAAGAGGAGTCCCGTCTTGCTCCACGTGCCCCAAAACGATAAGACCGCCCTGAAAAAAAGGCCAAGTGCTTATTTCGGGGTTCAAAAAATATAAGATAGGGTCTTATTTTTGGGGAAACACAGTAGTAATAGTGTTATTTTCTAATTGAACGCCTGCCAATTAACAACAGTCAAGATATTAACTATTTTGTGGTTGTTATAATTGTATTAATACTGGTATATGTATTATAAAAAATTTTGTACATTGCTTTTGGAAGCCAAATAAATTCCAGCTCTTCTGAAGAAGGCAATAAACAGCTTTCAAAGGATTATAGAAAAATAAGCTGCGGCAGAAGAAACTCTCATTTACTTTTTATTTTTGAAAATAAAGCTAAGTGAGCATGAAAGTTAAGTACATCCTGAAATGGCACCGAGAAGAAACGTTTTGGTTTCTGAATGTTTTCCCAGAAATAAAGGAGAGCACATTCATTGTACACTTTTCTCACAACAGATGCACAACCTTGAGAGAAGATGTAATTAGCTGTTTTCAATAAGTGGTTAACAAGCACGTATTTATTGTCTTTAACATCTGGAAAGAAATTATGTCATTTTAAATTGGCTTGATGTAAGTTTATAATTGCCAATAGTTATTATAATTAAACCTATAACCATATTTTGGTATGGGTTAATAGAAAGAGAAAGAGAAAACAATTTGATTTATTCTGAAGCCATTTTACCTTTATAGCTATTTTACACATTCCAGGATTGTGTAAAATAGCTAAAATTTAATTTTCATTAGGTTTGTCACATTCTAAATCAGGGGAGTAAAACTCAAGGCCCGCAGGCCGGATATGGCCCACGGGGTACTTAGATCTGGGCCACGCTGGGAACAGCGAAGAATCAGCCTGTAGTGCCTCTGCCAGCAAAAATGGATCTCAGGAGGGCCGTGTGTGGCCCTCCCGGGCTACATTTTCACTGGCAGAGTGCTTGGGCCATCACAGGCACCCCTGACATGAGTGACGTCGAGCTGGCCACACCCACTCTGGCCAGGTCAAACACAACCCTGATGCGGTCTTCAATGAAATCAAGTTTGACACCTCTATTCTACATTCTCATAATCTTCCATTTTTGCTGCTGAGAACTGTATGAACTTTGCTTCTAACAATTGTTTGTCCTTTTGCCTATGACTTTGCAACCCAACTTCTAAATCAGTGGTTTCAATATAACTGTTCTTTTATTGGCTTCTGGATGAAAGACATACTGGAACAATCTTCAACATGAACCTCCCCTATCATCTCTTAGCATCTGATGTATGACCCCATATTTCTTAGACATCTGAATTGTGATGAGAATCCTCAAGACACAGTGGCCCTTCAGTGCTGGTGATCATTTTGCCATGTTTATCTTGTTAAGCCCAACTGTAACCATTGTGACAGCGAACATTCAAAAGCATTTTCTTTTTCTGCCTTTTTCTTGTGGTGTGTTGTCCCCCGTCCCCCGTCCCGTCCAATTGCAGCTTGGGCAGAGCAACCTATTTCTCATCTGGAATGTTCTGATGCTAGGATGCTTCAATAGTTCCCAGGATCTGGCAGCAAAAGACCAACAAAGAAGAATTTAAGGCCAAGAAGGCGTCTGCATCTCCTGCATCTTACTTGCTGAAGTAATTTATTAAGCTGTTTCTCTCACACTGCATATAATGGGAAAGAAAGTATTTGGATCAATTTTTCCAAGTGGACGATGAGATGGGGAGGAAGGGATTTATTGGATCTGTTGCTCTCCCCCTCCTGCTTCCATTCTACCTTTTGGAAGGATTTAATGACCACAGGCAGGAAGAGGAAGAGAAAGAATTTAATATTGACTTTCCCCTCTGACACCATTTTTCCTCTGATCTTAGAAAGGAAAAAAACCCCACCAATTCTTTGACTCTTGAGACAACTACTTTTCTTGGTATTATTTCAATATTGTACTTCCTATATTAGTAATCTTCCTTCTCTTATTTCTTTATGTTATATGAAGCTGATTAAAAAAAAATTGTAAGAAGTTTTGTTTTCCATTTGTAATGACTTTGGATTTCCTTTGCAAAAACTTGGCTATAGGTTAGAAAAAATATAGGAAAAATTGCACTTCTGTTCATTCTCCCAGACAATGGCAGACAAAGCCTTCTGTCTGGTATGTGTTTAGCACTGGATTATTATTATTCTGATGCATTTTATTTGTTTTATGATGTTTAAAACATTTTAAATATTGTATCTCTCTCTCTCTCTCTCTCTCTCTCTCTCTCTCTCTGTGTGTGTGTGTGTGTGTGTGTGTGTGTGTGTGAGAGAGAGAGAGAGAGAGCATATGTTCTAATCTTGATATTTATAATTTTTCCTAAGGCAAAGGGTATGTATGAGACTCAGACTGGTGTAATGGTGAAGATGATGGCCTAGAAATTATGAGATTAGTCCTGCCTTAAGTATGGGAGCCAGCTGAACAACCTTGAACCAGTTACTCTATTGTGGCTTAATCTATCTCACAGGGTTGTTATTGTGGGAAAAATAGGAGGAGAAAAACAGGAGGAGAAAAATAAGAGAAGAAAAAAAGTATTATGTCTGTTTACTGCCTTGAGTTAGTTATGAAAGTTTAGATAGTCCTCAACTTACAACAGTTCATTTAGTGACTGTTGGAAGTTACAATGGCACTAAAAAGTGACTTAGCAATAGTAATAGCACATAGACTTATAAACCGCTTCACAGTGCCTTACAGCCCTCTTTAAGCGGTTTACAGAGTCAGCCTATTGCCCCAAACAATTTGGGTCCTCATTTTACCCACCTCGGAAGGATGGAAGGCTGAATCAACCTTGAGCCTGGCTGTCATCAGAAGTAGCCTGCACTACTGCATTCTAACTACTGTGCCACCACGGCTCTTATGACCATTTTTCACACTTATGACCATTGCAGCATCCCCATGGTCATGTGATTTACATTCAGACTCTTGGCAACTGTCTCATATTTATGACGGTTGCAGGGTCCCAGGGTCATGTGAGCCTTTTGCAACCTTCTGACAAGCAAAGTCAATGGGGAAACCAGATTCACTTAACAACCATGCTATTAACAACTACAGCAAGAAAAGTGATAAAATGGGGCAAAACTCACTTAGCAAATTTCTCACATAGCAACATAAAATGTGGGCTTAATTGTGGTTATAAGTCGAGGACTACCTGTAATAAAGATGGGGGGTGGGGAATCAAATAAATAAAATTTAAAAACGTATGACTAGCTATAAGGGGAAAAAACTCAGAGAAAAACAGGATCTGTTTGTTTATCTGTCTCAAAACCCGCAAATCTCTTTTTTCCCCCTTAGGGCAATGAGATTTCCTGATCATTGCCAATAGAGAAAACATACATATGCCAAGATTAAATGGTCTTTTCCAGGGACTGGGTGTCTGCTGCAGCCAGTAGTTCAACAGTTTAGGGCAACAAAATGTCGATGCAATTTCACGCCTGATTTGCATATGCAGCATCCATGACTTTGTGTTCAATTGGTCGATTTGTGCAGGCAATTGCACACTGGAATGTTTTGAAAATCTGGTCCTTATTGCTTCACAAAATAAAATCACAATAATCATAATGTGTCTATATGGATGGGCAAGCATTTAGCTGAATGACTGGGTAGCAAATGATTTATCCAGCTGTTCCCAATCTTCCATATCACAAGATTTGCTTTCCCATCTTTCCGCTTTCCAATCTCCTGCCTTTGCCCCCTTCTTAAAAATGTACATTCTCATATTATTTCATCAGAGATTAGAAGTTCCTATCTTACATTTCTTCAACTGCACATAGTTTTACAACAATTATTACAGTGGTAGTTCTTAACACATTTAGCTGAGCATCAGATCTAGTAAAATCAGTGGGCCCTTTTAGTAGGCATGCATAGACTGTAAGGATCATGTCTGGATAAACATTAGTATTATGCAGGAACTATAGCTTATGTTATTATTTTAAAATGTTCCTAAAATAATTTAACTTTTAAATAATTTAACAGCTGAAGAACCTTCTTGGATGAGAAGCGAAATGTCTTCAAATAAAAAACAGAAAGTTCGGTTGCCTCTTGAAAAAAGCACCTTTGGAACAATTTAACCTTTTGTTTTCCATTTCCATTTTTATAATTTTAATATTATAAGTCTCATCAGGAAACTTGTTTTTATTTAACCAAAACAATTGAAGGCATCGGAAGAGCATCACTTAAATTGCCTTGTACATTTTATGTTGAAGTGAGGATCTAGTGACCCACGCACCAAATGCAGCCTACGGAGTCTCTCTGTTGGCCTACAGACCATCTGACTTAGGTTGCTCATATGTGCTTGATTTTAGCCAGAAGGCCAAAAGGGGATCTGATCCTCAGCAGGACTCGTGGATAAATTTAACAAAATTAAATACTACGTCAATGTGCAATGGGTACAATTGAATTGATGGAGCATATTACTTTACACCATGAATGCTTCTCCTCTCAAAGAGATTCCTGTTTTTCTACTTTGTTCTATTTATGTGATCTTATTAAGATTACTTTATTATTCAAAAATGATAGAGGATGCTGGCCTTGCTGATCTTTCTAGTTATCATTTTATCCTTCCTTCTGAAGCTTCTCTGCCTGGCCATGTAGATTAACAGATTAACAGAGTTGCAAGGAAGCTTGTAGGTTATCTAGTCCAACCCCCCACCTAAGCAGGAGACCCTACACGATTTCTGACAGATGGAAGTCCAGTCTCTTCTTGAAAGCTTCCCAAGTGATGAAGCTCCCACAACTTCCGAAGGCAAGCTGTTCCAATGTAATTTGAATTGAAAAGTGCACCTGAGTTGAAAGTGGAAAGTTAGAGAGACTGAAAGATGAAGAGACTTTGTAACTCAAGCAAATCCCAGAACTCCATTTCATCTCACCCATGGGAATTTCCCTTGCAAGGTCTTTCCTTGCCCTCAAATCAAACAGGGACTGTTAAGAAAGGAGGGATCCTCGGTGCTTTCCGAGCTTGGCTGTTTTCTTGCAGATGTTTCATTACCTAAATTAGGTAACATCATCAGTGCACTGATGATGTTACCTAGTTTGGGTAATGAAACATCTGCAAGAAAATGATCAAGCTCAGAGAGAACCAGGGACCCCCTCATGTCAACCATCAGTTACAAATATTGCCCTTTATTGACAGTTAAGAAAACTGCACTGATAATATTAATGGAGCCCCTAGCTCCCTTGCAGCTTAAACCAGGTTTTCTTCATATACAGATAGTCCTTGACTTACAACAGTTCATTTAGTGACCCTTCAAAGTTACAACGGCACTGAAAAAAGTGACTTATGACCATTTTTAACAGTTATGATTTTTATACTCTCCCCATCAGGGGTGAAATCTACTTACCTTCCTTACTGGTTCAAAAGTGCATGCACATTACATGGGCACACAATGTAAAAAACACATTACTTCCTGGTTAAAACGAGGAAGTAACAACACCCGGGTGGGTGGGCGGAGCCTTGCGCCGCCATCGCTACCAGTTCTCCTGCCTCAATCGCTACCGGATCACCTGATCCAGTCCGAACCAGGAGCATTTCACCCCTGCTCCCCATGACTATGTGATCAAAATTCAGATGTTTGGCAACTGGTTCATACTTATGTCTGTTGTTACGTCCCATGGTCACGTGATTGCTTTTTGCAACCTTCTGACAAGAGAAGTCAATGGGGAAGCCTGATTTGCTTAACAACCAGGTTACTAACTTATCAATTTCAGTGATTCACTTAACAACTGTAGCAAGACGGGTCATAAAATGAGACAAAAAAGTCACTTAACAAATGTCTCACTTAACAACAGACATTTTGGGCTCAATTGTGATCGTAAGTCAAGGGACTACCTGTAATTAGCTGCAGCAGCAATTGGACAAAATTAACCATTGGTTCATCCAATGCAAATTTCACAAAGATAACTGCCTTTCCATTTCATGTTATAGAAGCAGTGATGGACCGTTACTATTTTGAGTCCTGACTTTGCTTTTGGAACTAGCAATAAAGGCAGTGTAAGTGGCTTCTTCATTAGGCAGAATGTATAAATATTAATGGACTTGTGCAAATTTTGACATGCTTTTAATGCAAAATACCAGCAGAATGTCTATATTTGTATAGGGTAGAGAAAAAAAGAAGTTTATCATACAATTTGATACCCATTCTGCCTAACTCATTACTCAAAAAAGTCCAAGGCCTATCACTAGAAGATTCTAATCTTGTCATTCAAGTTCACTCCAAGAATATTTATTGTGATCAGAACTGCTCAACTTGTTCATAAATGATCGAAATGGAAACATATGAAGCTAAAAGTGAGAGGGAGCAATCTGATGAGAAATTCCTAAGTTTGCTAATAATGCAAAATTATTTGGAGTGTTTAAAAGAAAGAAGAAAAATGAAAATTTCCAAAGAGAGTGTGTATGAAAATATTGAATAAAGGGAAAAAAAGAGCAAGCTTATGCATGATGGGGGGGGGGGAGAACCCTATTTTCATATATAATGCCATTTGAACTAGCAGGGACTGATTAGGAAAAGATTCTGAAATTGTAGCAGAAGAAAAAAATGCGAAATTTAAATCAATGAACAGCAGCTATAAATAAAACAAAATCCATGGAATGGTGAGAAATAATCTGGAAAAGATAGCAAATAAATGATTAGAATAATAGTGCCTTTATACACATTAAGGTCCATTTATTATTCACACCTACTTTAATTCACCACTCTTCATAAAATGCTGGAAAGGAAAATCAAAATAATTTTAAGAGGATAATGCCATTCCCTAGGACCATGATGGCGAATCTATGGCACGCGTGCCATAGGTGGCACGCGGAGCCATATCTGTGGGCACGCGAGCGTTGCCCTAGTTCAGCTCCAGCATGCATGCGTACGCCAGCCAGCTGATTTTTTGGCCTTTCGGGCCCACCGGAAATTGGGAAACAGGCCGTTTCTGGCCTCCAGAGGGGTGGGGAAGACCATTTTCGCCCTCCCCAGACTCCTAGAAAGCCTCTGGAGCCTGGGGAGGGCAAAAAATAGGCCTACTGGGGCCACCGGGCCATCGCATGCCAAAAGTGGGGTTGTACGGGGGGGGGTCGTGTGTGCATGCATGGGGGGGGGGGCACATTGAATTATGGGTGTGGGCACATGCGCACTAGACCCCTTGTGCTCCCCCCCACTTTTGGCACGCGACGGCAAAAAGGTTAGCCATCACTGTCCGAGGAAGAAAAGTTGCAATATTTTGAATGTAGAAAAAAAAGGCAAATTGGGGCAGAAGTAAAATCTATTGCATATGTAGTTAAAATTATTTCTGCTATTGAGAAAATAGATGTATTTCCCCACTCCCACAATATTGAAATCTGAGTTAATTCACAAACTGTGAGTAATAGACTAATCAGTATGGTACCATAATCAAATGGTACCATTTGCCAATCTATATTTTTGTATGATAGCTACATGGACCTCCCTACCACAAAGAAGTTAGAGTAACAAAGACCTATGGGATATAAATAAGGGATCTTTGGAGTCAGTCACTGGAGAACTCATCAGATTCAGGGAAAAGAGGAATATATTCAGCAACATGAAAGAGGGAAATGGAACCTGTGCTTCTTTCTGTCCAACGTTTGAAATTTGGTGACATTTTAATAGTTTCGGAAAAGTTACAGAACGTATTGACCAATCTTCCCCCAGCCTTTTTCAGTTGCATAGTACTGCAAGTCCCATCATCCATTTGCAAATCTCTCAAATGGCTGAGAATGATGGCAGTGGCAGGCCAAGCCATCTAGAGGGGAGCAGGTTTTGGTTGGCAGCTTAATTGCAGTGTTTGCCCAGCACTTCAAGGAGCTTTCAGTCCTTCATTAACATAACCCCTCAAAGAGCAGAAGAACTAATAATGCAAGGCTGTTAGCTCTGGATCTTGTAGCAGCTGCTGGCTGTTTGCGGAGACCCCGAGAGGCACTGATGCTTCTTCAGGAGGAGGAGGAGGAGGGAGTCGGACTCTCCCATTCATTGAGTAATGAAGCAGCACAGCACTTAAATGTTTGTTTTTAAAAAGCACTTTCTTTTGTTCCAACTTAATAAGCTACATTTCTCGCCACCACCCCCAGCCTTCTCTTTTGGCAGCTCGATTTTTGTCAGACATCATTATCCTTCTGGTGAAGCCGATTAGCGGATTGCTATCGGGCTGCAATTTGAGCATAATTAATTCTACCGAGAGTCCCAGTGCCATAGCGCTAAAGAGCTCACAGCTCCCTGCTTTAGGATACTGAAAAAGCTGGTTGGAAGCGCAGCCTGTAGCTAAAACCTGTATGCGGCAGATGCCCTGTCCACCCATCCTTCTCTGTTACTTGGTCCACAGACACAGAGCAGGAAAAAAAAGGAGAGGAAAGCATGCAAAAAATTATTTTTGCAGTGTCCTTCCTTCTTTCCTTCTTTCCTCCCTCCTTTCTTCCTCCCTCCCTCCCTCCCTCCCTTCTTATGAGTGCAGACAGAATCAGTTTACTGAAAAATAAGAGAGTGGGATTAGCTTGTTCGGGTGATCGTCAAAAAAGGATAGAAATCCTTGCTGGGGTGGAGAGACAATAGCAATAACAATAGCACTTAGATTTATATGCTTTACAGCGCTGTCTATCAGTGGTTGATAGAGTCAGCATATTGCCCTGAACGATATGGGCCTCATTTTACCAATTTCAGAAAGATGGAAGGCTGAGTCAACTTTGAGAGTCCCCTCAGGATCGAACTCTAGCCTGTGGGCAGAATTAGCCTGCAATACTGCATTCCAACCACTGTGCCATGAGGGCTCCTAGTATTGGAGTACTGCTCCAATAAATGAGCAATACTCTTAAAGCAGCCCACGGGTTGCTTAATAATCATGCTTACTGATTATGGAATGCTGCATTACACTGTGAGGAAGGTAAGCTACAACCAAAATCAAAAGCAGGCAAGATGGCACAGAGCATTGAAAAGAGGACATGTTTGCTGGCTTGCAACCTGAGTCCCAGCACTTCAGATAACAAGAGTTTGCTGCAGGGCCATACATTTTTTTGTTTCATCCTTCTTGCCTTTCATGGGACTCCAAGCAGTGGGCTTGGATTCATAGTACAGCCTGTCAGTAAGACATTTCAGCAAAGTCACTAATTTGCTCAATTTCCTATGCTGCTACTACAGGAGGCAAAAACAAAAAAAAACTCCTTGAAATTATGCAACAATAGGAGTCATTCTCCACAAATGAAGAGTAACAGTGCTAATGGTGTTTCATGGATGGAAACTTCAATCCGTGAAGCATCAGCCTTTTTTCATTTTTTTTTAATGGGGTGTGATGCAGTGGTGAAATATGAACCGGTTAACTACCGGTTCGCTGGCCGAGTATGCGCGCATGCACACTATGCATCACACGTGAGCTGCGTGCATGCATATGCAGTGTGTACCAAACACGCGATGTGCACGCACAGCATGCACCAAAAGCAGGCTTAGGAAGGTAAGTAGCCTTGGTGGTGCAGCAGACTAAACTGCTGTTAAAGTAGCACTTAGCTGCCAGATGCCTGCAATTACTGCGAGTTCAATTCTCACCAGGCTCAAGGTTGACTCAGCCTTCCATCCTTCCGAGGTAGGTAAAATGAGGACCCGGTTTGTGGGTCCAATAAGCTGACTTTGTATAAAATAGAACACCGCTCAGGGGGGCCAAAAAGCCCTACTAAGCAGGTATATACAAAAGTATGAAGGCTGTTGCTTAATGCATTGTAAGCGGCCCTGAGTCTCTGGAGAAGGGTAGCATAGAAATCGAACTAATAAATAAATAAATAAGTAGAACAGCGCTGGGAGGTGGGATCTGAACCCGACTGAACCGGTAGCATTTCACCCCTGGTGTGATGCTAGTTCACCTCTTAATGGTGCACCCTGGAAGCATCTCTATGACTGTGGGATGCTTCGACAGTCATAAGGGCAAGGACTGGTCATAAGTCACTTTTTTCAGCGCCATTGTAACTTTGAACAGTCACTTCATGAATGGTTGTAAATAACCTTTTGTTGAACAAGGACACTTTGACATTAGACACGCTGATAAAATTAATTTTCCAGCTACTATGCTGCCCCTTCAGTAGTCAAGTATGTGTTAGCGGAGGTGGAAATTTGATACAAAGATGCACCCATTTGGGAGTTTCTTCAAAATCTGAACTGATCTCGGAACAGAGCTCAGAGTTTCTCCGATGTCCCACTTTGCCTTGTTTTCTCGGTGCCAATAACACTTTGTACATAGTAGGAAGGATTTTCTATATCTGTGCCTGAAAAGACAAGGAAGAACTCAAGGTTGCAGCCAGGCAACCCTCTTTTCAGGGGAAACAAGATGCTGTTGCTGAAATGGTTAACAACAAACTCAGACACCATATAGACTGAAACATACAGTAGATGTAAATAGAAGATTAAAACCTCCCACTGTTGTTTCATCCCAGCCAAAACGTCTGAGAGGGAGTTTACCAGCTCTTGCAAACAACAATCCTTTGATCAGCCACATACCAGTCAAGTAACACTTCTAAAGACCGGACATATCAGGTCTGAGATGGGGCAGACTGGTAGAATCTTTGCTCTCCAAAGATTTAAATTGTGGCAGCTCTTCAGTGTCCCAATAGAAGAGAATATTCAATGTCCTTTGGAAACAGCCACCTTGGCAAGACCACTGACTGAGAGAGTATAGGCATAAGTACACGCACTTTCACTTCTTGCTTATTTGGATGATCACTATTTATTTATTATTTTACTGATAGTTAAAAGTAAAAGAGAGGAGGGAACAAATCATAACCCGACATCACATCTCTGTAGTGAATTGACAATTTATATAAAGTAATAGAACTATGGTGACATAACTATAGAGAACATCACTACACTCAGAACTGTTTCTTTCTCCCAGTTCAATGAGTCATGAAGACTGAATCTTTCATTTTCATCCCATCTGATCATTTTGTGTCCAGCTGTTCTGACAAAATTTCAGCTGAATATGTACAAGCTATTCTTTGATTGACAAAAGTCCCGAGCTTTATTCAACTATTTTAAAAATGTAACAATACATGAATTTTTAGAGAAGGGAATATGTTTGCCATTAGTTTTATATCACTCATATCTCAAACAATGCCTTTAAGGGAAATCATACAGGAGATACACTAGAGCTAATACTGGTATGATCAGGATGAGCTGTGAATAGCCTTATGATTAATGGTCCACAGCTTAGCCAATGTTAAGCATTGTTAACATTCTGTTTACATCTCTGGGGAAAGTTTAAACATGGCTTAATTCTTCACTGAAATTGAGTGACCTTAAAGTTATTTAAGATTACAACAGTTCTTCAATTAAAAATAGTAAGGCCCTTCTGAAGTCAGTGGGATCCGTTAAGGCTGGGTTGGACTTTAGGTTGATCATGACCATAGAGGCTTGAAGGTCACTGACTAGGAATATGCACAGTGCCTACAAAAATATTGATCCAGCCTTGTTGATTCTAGTGGATTAAAGAAAAGATGTTTGTGGGAGGGGACAGCTAGTAAAGATGGGGATAGTACTAGTATTTCATATAAAAATTCTGGAGCCTTAACATTTACTGAAGTAGCATCTACATCTATGCACGTAGAGCATCCATAGATTTGAAATTAAAATGAGATTTTGTGCAGTGTGGGATATTTTCAACACTATAAAGTATTATATAAGGGAGTGGTACAATGGCCTAGAGGTGAAGACAGTCACCTTCCACTTAGAAGGTTGAGAATTCAATCCTAGTAGGCAGTGACAGATGTTTATCAGGGCGCAAAGAGAAAATACTTGCTGCAAACTCCGCATAGGCATCAGAAAGGACATCCAGCCAGTAAATGCTCAGCTCCATTCAGTTGTCCTGACTCCACCCCAATAAAAGAGATTATCGGGTCATAAAAAGAAATATATATGTGATATAATGCTGAATCATTATTTTTTGTATTCAGGGACATCCAAAAATTCCAGATGTCTGCTGCAACCATACAATTAAAGCCTCACTCCTTGTGTTGCATACTTTGATCACATGATCATGTGTGCCATCTTGAATATTATGACATCTTGGGGATTCATCTGTTGGCATTGTTACTTTATTGTTACAATCAGATTTTTAGAGTTTAAAATCTGAGTTCAACAAACATCTTCTCAATCATATCTATTCTAAGCTATTGAAATGATCTTCAGTGATTAATTACATTGTCCCGTTAACTTTTGAGGGTGTCATTGAATTACATCCATAGAGCAAAAGTGGAAAACATGAAAAAAAGAAAGAGGAAGGAAGGAAGGAAGGAAGGAAGGAAGGAGGGAGGGAGGGAGGGAGGGAGGGAGGGAGGGAGGGAAGGAAGGAAGGAAGGAAGGAAGGAAGACCTACTGTAATATTAAAATATTTGTATTAGAGATTGGCAGGCAATTCATGTATGTATGCATGTATGTATTTGTACACACGCACACACACACACACACACAGTAGCTTCAACTAAACTATCCACCAAAAAATTTCTAAAATTTATCTTATATGCCTCATGAAATCAGCAGGGACTTGCCTTAGTCATGTTAATCAGAAAACCTAGCATTCATTATTCTCCATGAATCTATTCTGAATAAGATCACATCCAACTCTGGACGTGCATGTGTTTAAAAAGTGGTCACATCTGGCATAGGAATGAGGAACCATCCTCAACTAGTTTCAGCTCTCCCCCCGCCCCCTCGACTAGTGAGCTGTGGCCATTGATTCTCATGCAAATGGATGGGTGATGTGAACAGATGTGAAACATTTTTGTCCCGTTCTAGTTGGCTTGTAAAGAAATAATGTAACTAGGGGACATGTTGGTGGGCAGAAGGGGGAAGAAATACGAGAAAGAACAATGGCTTTCTCCCTTGGTGGCCCAGAACAATGAAGTCTATGTCAGCCTATGCCAAAATCTTAGCCCTGTAAAGTGGGACTGGTAATGGCAGGATCTAGGTACAGCACGCACAGAGATATTATAAATACAGGGAAGTGTGAGAGCCGTGTCATGTCCAGCGGGGAATAATCAATCATCCCTTTCCTGTCCTGAGTTTATAAAGCAATTCTTAACAGCACTTAAATGGTTTACTCAAGCAGCAGAGAAAAAGCTTACAGCATGCTTCAAGTATGTTGCCTTTGCTATGGTGGAGATGCAGCGGTGCTCTAGCAGACATTCCCTATCCCCCCTCTCCACCCTGCCCTAGTGCACCCAAAAACCCCTGAAAAGCTCACGCACCCAGTTAAAATTATACTTTTATACTTAGATCTTCTTCTGAGAGGAAATGCTCTCATGTATTTTTCGCATCGCAACAGTTTGAGAAAGCAAATCCCACAGCTGATTTAGAGTGTTTAGGAACCACTCTAGATTTAAAAACGTGTTAACAAGAGGCAAACCCTCAAACATTTTGCTCGTGAGAATAAAGGGTCCTCCATCCCCACCTACGCACACACTTTTCAGATTTTAAAAGGCTTCTTTCTTCATCCATTCCTGATGATGTGGGTGGGTGGATGGATGGATGCAGGAGTGGGCTTCAGATCCTTTAGCAATGGGTTCGCTGCCCTGTTGCTGGGTGGGTCTGGCTATGGTGGGCATGGCCTAGTCAGCCGCCTGCACTGAGGGGGTGTGTGTGTTTTTCACCCTCCCCAGGCTCCGGAGGCTTTCTTCGAGCCTCTGGGAGGGTGAAAACTGCTTCCCCCAGGATCCAGAGGCCCTCCGGAGGCCGGAAACAGGCCTGTTTCCGGACTTCTAGAACCTTCAGTAGGTGCATTTTTTGCCCTTCCAGATCCTCCTCGCAGACCCTGCACTTACCTGGAATGATGAACAGGCTGTGTGGAGACTCCTGGGAGGGGAGGGGAATGGTGGGTGTGGCCAGTCAGGGTGGCATTTGGAGATTCACCGAACCCTGGTGATCCTTGGCTAGAGGATCGCCCAAACCCTGCTGAACCCCCAGGAGCCCACCCCTGGATGGATGGATGGGTGGGTGGGAGGGGTGGATGATGGAGAACTATGAATAGGAAGCTCACTTCTAGCTTAGTGAACTTTCAAAGCAATTTAGAATCAAAAGGAGGGAAAACATACAGAAAAATCAAAAGAAAACCACACCACCTTGAGAAAATTAATGGCCTGATTAAATGAAAAGGCTTCGGTTAATGAAAGCCATCCTCTTCAACCCCTCAAAATCATATAAATTGATAGTTAGCAAGGTTCCCCAAAGGACATCCCTTTATGGGGTTTTGGCATTTTAAACATACTTGTTGCTCTGTCCTGTCTGAGGACAGCTAAGATATTTTAGCATTTCTAACAAGCAAGTAGGAAGAGATTTCTTACAACCTTCTGTGTTTTCCTTCAGCTATTGTAGCTGTTGATGAACCTTCCTCGCAAGTAGACACATAGGAATGTTAAACACAAGAAATCTAAATGGGTAAATTTTAAGATATGTTTTGGATACAGGTTGTATCATAGAGCAATACATTCGAAAGAAAGTTTACCCAATCTCTTTCAAAGGCAGAAGCAGCTTAATAGAAGCCTGCATCACATATTTCATCCACATGTCCTGATGTTTTTTGTTTTCAATCTGGCCATCAAAAGCAGCCTGGGAGATCATAGTATTCCCAGGGTCTATGTGGAAAAATTAGAATATTCATGTTTATAAAATAAATACTCTCAGCAAATAAGGGGAGGCAGGCAAGCAAAAGCAGGTCTGAGTTATACTGCCTGCCCATGTTTCTTGAGCGAGTTTAAAAAAAAAAAAAAAGCTCAAGGTCCCCACTAGGAAACTAATGATAGCATTAAGAACTGTGCTGTGCCCCACTGTCAGTAATGTTATTGTATTTCTTAGCAAGTCAATTAGCTCCAATGAGTAGCTCCATCAGGCAACTGCCATGTCTTTCTTTCCCTGCATGGCTCATGGCTCACCATCCAAAATTTATGAACTCCCTTGGATGACATCTGTTTGCTGTTTTGCTCGTGATATTTGTAACAGCGATATGCTCTGCAGAATATACACTGTCCCCTTCGATGCTATAATCGACTCCGGCCGTGATGCTTCCGGGGAAGGGGAAAAAAAGACAAATAATCTGACCCCACAGCTGAAATATACCTGGTGGAAACAGCTGTCATATCAACCTGCTCTTATTTCCTACAAAATATAACCTGGGCTCAGGGAGAGGTTATTGTGAATTGGAAATACCCTTCCTAAGTAACTAGCTACAGTTTCCAGTTTCCTTTCTTCTCTTTCTCCAGTGGGTCAGCAAGAAAGAAATGAAATTAACACTGAAATTGGTGATGTATTAATTTAGCCAATTCTTGCTTTGTGTGTCCCTCTGGACCCATATGTGAATCCACCAAAGCCCCTCAAATTTGTTAGAAGCAAATGACCCCACACTGATTCTCTGATTCCTTGTGAAATCAGACAGCAGAACTAAGAAGCAAAGGTAAAGGTTCCCCTCGCACATATGTGCTAGTCGTTCCTGACTCTAGGGGGCGGTGCTCATCTCCGTTTCAAAGCCAAAAAGCCAGTGCTGTCTGAAGACGTCTCCGTGATCATGTGGCTGGCATGACTAAATATCAAAGGTGCACGGAACACTGTTACCTTCCCACCAAAAGTGGTCCCTATTTTTCTACTTGCATTTTTTACGTGTTTTCGAACTGCTAGGTTGGCAGAAGCTGGGACAAGTAATGGGAGTTCACTCTGTTACACGGCACTAAGGATTCAAACTGCTGGACTGCTGATCTTTCGACTGACAAGCTCAGTATCTTTGCCACTGAGCCACCGCTCAGAATGCTAAGTTTTCCTATAGCTTTAGCTTGCCTTAACTGCATGAATCCCCCTTCGTCTCAGATCTGTTCTTTTTACTTGTATCATGTCACTTCATCATTGCTCCATCCTCTTGTGTTCCCTGATCATTAAGAAAGAAACATTTTAAAGAAACTACAGACAAGTTTTCTCCAATTTATGATGAAGGAAGATTTTTCATAAATGTTTTGCTACGAATATTATATATACAAATCTGCAAATTTTCTTTCTTTTTTTCTTCTTTTTTTGGTTTTTCAAATTTTCCAACTTTAAGGTTGTTCTCTTCTTTACTCAACTTCTGTCACTTAAGAACAGTTTCATACATAATTTTGTGCACCTGCATTTTCATTTACACATTTCGGTATGCATATTTTGAGAAGCAGTTTGTCTGATACAACACATTTCATACATTATTTTCATCAAAATAAGCATTGCTTTGCACTTTTTCCTGAATACATACATTTTCATTCCCTTTTTTTAAAAAAAAAGTGTTGCAAAATTTGTCTTTTTGAAGACACATTAAAACTTCACATTAACATGTCAATCATGTCAATCCAAGAGCCTTGGATAGTACAGTGGTCTAAAGCACCCTGTTATTAACACAGCTGCCTGCAATTATTGCAGGTTCGAATCTCACCAAGGCTCAAGGTTGACTCAGCCTTCCATCCTTTCTAAGGTAGGTAAATTGAGGACCCGGATTGTGGGGGCAATAAGCTGACTTGGTATAAATGTACAAAAGTATGAAGGCTATTGCTTAGCGCATTGTAAGCAGCCCTGAGTCTCCGGAGAAGGGAGGCATATAAATCAAATTTTAAAAAAAATCAAATCTATGCCCCTTACATTCCCATTTTGCACAGAATTTAGAATTTGGGTAACTAGATAAAGATGTCATCAGAGCCAGTTATCTATTGATATTTTTTTTTTTCTGGGCTGAGCATCAGGGCTCCTCTTAATCCTTGCAATTGAAAGGGAAAATACAAACCTCTAACAGCATTCATGTGATGTTCATATTCTCCAGCTTTTCCATGTGACAGATCATTATTTGAAGATTTCTTCTACCTTCCCTAGTGATATCTTGAGAATAAACTAAAAATAAATATTCAGTGGCTCTTTTGAGATGGTCTAGATAAAAGGAAAATTTATTTTGTTTAATATCTTACTTATGGCAACTTTTACCACAATAAAAATGCATAGTCTATATCCATGATGGCGAACCTATGGCACGCGTGCCACAGATGGCACACGGAGCCATATCGGTGGGCACACGATCTCAGCTCTGGCATGCTGATTTTCAGGCCTTCTGGGTCCACCAGTCGGCAAACAGGCCATTTCCAGCCTCCGGAGGGCCTCCAGGGGAGTGAGGAAGGCCGTTTTCACCCTCCCCAGGCTCCTAGAAAGGCTCTGGAGCCTGGGGAGAGTGAAAAACGGGTCTACCGGACCCACTGTGCCCTCACATGCCAAAAAGGGGGGGACCATGGGGGGGTCACACACACATGCATGGGGGGGCGGGGCGCATCGAATTATGGGTGTCAGCACATGCACACATGACCCCCCCACGCACCCCTGCTTTTGGCACGTGATGGAAAATAGGTTAGCCATCACTGGTCTATATATATATAATTTTCCATATAGGATTATAGTGGGGGGCAGTAACAGAGAAGGCATTTAGTTATACATTTTTATGGCCATTTTAATGTTTTTTTAAAAATGTAAACCCAAATCTTGATTGCCCTTGATATGCAATTATTTTTTTGTTAAGAAAGTTGGTTTCACAAATTAATAGATAACTCCTTTTAGTATTTTCAAGTTTTAAACTGGTTGTGTTTGTTTTTATTTGTTTCCATTTTTAACTGTTTTTAGCTTTACTAATTGTAAACTGGCTAGAGAAAACTAAACAAATTGGCAGTATAGAAGTAGAAATGAATGCATATACACTGCTTGGTAGACTAAATACATCTGCTGAACTTTTTCTTGGCATGCAAAAATAAAAATCACTTGCAAAAACTCTGTACATTATTCAGGCATTAAAAGTAGCTTTGATGGGTTAAAAAATAAATGATGGTTAACTTTTCATCAGAATCATGTTTAGTGTCATCATTTCCCACTGTGGGCCATAGGATAGATTTTGGGGGTGGGGGGTATGCTAGTTTCCTTCTGTACTGCCAAAATTCAGAAAAGGCCAAAAAAAAAAAAAAAAGAAGAAGTTTATTTACCATGTTCACCATTTTTTTTTCACTGCGAGTTTTAATATACTTCCAAAAACTCCAAGGTTTGCTGGAAGAGGGCTGAAAAAGACTTGCCAAAATGCTACATTTGACAGCCTTTAAACATCCAGATATAATATTTAACATACATATGTCTGGCCACAAAGCAAACATTTTTGAACTATAGTTTAACTGTACTACAGTTACTGTAGTCATTTTTGAATTGTAATACAGTCATTATTTTTTTGGGTGGAGGGGAGATCATCTCTTCTGTTCTAAGCTTCTTCTCTTTTGGAGATCTTCTACCAATCCATGCCAATAACTTAGCTATTCCTTTCTCTTTACTAGGCGTCTCTCCTTGCTTGTCTGCAAAATGTTATCACAGCTGCATTGATACACTCACCAGAACCTGTGATATAATTGAAGGGTCCCAGTTGGAAGGGAAAAACACTTATGGATACATTATGCTTTGCTAACTGATCTCTCAGGGGGAATACACACACAAGCATGTGCACACACATACACGCACACACATATGCGCACACACACGTGCACACACACAAACACACATACATAGCTACACCGCTGTGTATAAGAAATCAGTAGAAACTAATCATACTCATGCACTGTTGGCATATTTATCGGTGCCACAAGGTGTAAAGCAGTCATTTTCCCCCTTGTCAAATGGTGTTTCGCTTATTGCAATGTGTGAATGAGCCATTTTATTAATTCATTAATAGAGAGAGCCATCTTAGTAATGTATCCGAGAAACATTCTTAATTGTAGATGTTCTTTTCACATACCTATCTTATTTGTAGAGTTTATATAGAGCTTGTTTGCATGCTGTCATGCTGGAGGGCATGATCATTATTGTCTTTTTCCAGAAAAACCTACGCTTATTATATAGCAGTAGATGGTCCTCAACTTAGGACCTTAATTGAGCCCAGAATTATGGTCGTGAGTCATTAAGCGGTCACCACACGATGTGCCTGATTTTACAATCTTTTTTGCAGTGGTCATTAAGCAAATGCCATGCTTGTTAAGTCAACACAGTCGTCATTAAGTAAAGCCATTTTCTGCTAATGGACATTTTTTATGCTGGAAACCAGAAGTAAACACTAGAAATTGTACCCCCCCCAAAAAGTTGAATACTGCAGTCATGTGATTGTGGGATGCAATAAATGGTCATAAAGGCGAGCTGGTTGCCAAGCACCCAAAATGTGATCATATGACCGTGGAATGGCACGGACAGCCATCAAAACCTCAAAAGCCTGAGTGGCGCAGCAGACTAATGCTATGGTTAAAAGTAGTATTTAGCTTCCAGCTGCCTGCAGTTACAGCAAGTTCAATTCTCACCAGGCTCAAGGTAGACTCAGCCTTCCATCCTTTCTAAGGTAGGTAAAATGAGGACCCAGTTTGTGGGGACAATAAGCTGACTTTGTATAAAATATACAAAAGTATGAAGGCTATTGCTTAATGCATTGTAAGCTGCCCTGAGTCTCCGGAGAAGGGCGACATAATAAATAAATAAATAAATGAATGAATGAATGAATGAATGAATGAATGAATGAATGAATGAATAAATGAAGAAATGAAGAAATGAATAAATAAAATAAAATTATAAGTAGCTCTGGCAAAATCCTTCATGACTTAGAATGGTCACTAAGCAACCAGTCATTATGTGAGGACTATTTGTAAGGTCCATTGAGTTTGTTTTATAGAGGAGCCCAGCCAATTTTAGCCTATTTACTAGGAATAGTTGAAGTCTTGGGAAGTGGACAGATTCCCAAATCCAGCCAACCATTTGTTTATTCCTCTTTTAAAATTATTTTTGAGATAGTTACGTATGCTTCCAGCAAGAAGGTGCCCTCTAGAACAGTGGTGTCCAACCTTTCTGGTTCCACAAACAAGCAGCAGCAATGGTGGAGGAGGGGGGACAAGGGGATGATTTTATTTGTGTGCACGCCACAAAGTGGTATGCAAGTGGTACCCATTTGGATACCACTTGCATATCATTTGCACAGACTGCTTCCCAATGGGCCATAGACTGGTACCGGGCCATAGACCAGGGGTTAGGGACTCCTGCTCCAGAATTAATTTTTCCTTCCTTCCTTCCTTCCTTCCTTCCTTCCTTCCTTCCTTCCTTC
>WNWU01000040.1:10168810-10199279 GCA_012654045.1 Ptyas mucosa
ATAGATAGATAGATAGATAGATAGATAGATAGATAGATAGATAGATAGATAGATAGATAGAGGGGTGGGTTCCAAATCCTGTCACTACTGGTTTGTTCATGCAGGCATGCACACATGCATCACTTCTGCACATGCGCAGAACTGTCTGGGTGGAGCCTTCTGCCACCGCCGCTACCGGTTCACCCGATCCAGTGTGAACCGGTAGCAAACCCACACTGGATGGATAGATGGATGGATGGATGGATGGATGGCTAGATAGATAGATAGATAGATAGATAGATAGATAGATAGATAGATATAAGGATACATACATACATACATACATACATACATACATACACAGTATACATACTATATTTTCGTTATCCTATCAGCCCCTATACAATACAAATTTTAAATGTTGAAATAAATTTGCTGCCTGGCCTTGGAAAATTCCCTTTTTTTCTTCTTCTGTAGTTCAGTCCTTACAAAGCAGAATTTACAAATCCACAAGTCATAAAGTAACTGAGGTTGAGAAACATTGCTGTAAACCAATGCAAACTATATTTTAAAAAAAGATCTTAGAATACTTTGTGGCCTCAAATAATCCTGAGTTTTCTGACTGCTCAGAGATGATAATTAAACTATGAGCCTAAGAGGCAGTGGATAAAACCTGGATTTTCTATGTTTGGGACAAATTTGTTGTTGTTATTTTCTGTTTAACATTCCTATTTTTTCCTCTCCTTCCTGTATACTATTTTGAGTGCTTCTGCTGATAGCGGCTTCCTGCATTCCTGAAGTAAAAAAAATTACCATTTAAAGCACTAACATTTCCAAGCAAAACAATTTGTTCAGTATTTTGCCAGTGGTGAAATTCTCAACAATTGCTTCAAAGTTGATCTTTTAGGCTAATTCCTGTATTGGAAATAAACTTACTCTTTCTCTGTGGTAAAGAATGATAGGACTTAATTTATCTCACTCTTATAGATAGAAGCAGTTATTATAAAAAGAAACATTTCTGCCAGATTTGGGAAGCCATTTATTTTCACTGATTTTGTAATTTTAGGAGCTGCAAAAAGTAGTTTGAAGACTGATTGAAGGTCTTGGGGCTTCAATTTACCTATCCCTAACCGAGGCTGAACTGCAGCTGTACTTATGGATAAAGTGAGAATGGGTATCTCTGTTTTTTTTTTAAATAAAACTTTATTCATTGTTAAAAACATTTAAAACATACAAGTTTCTCTTAATCAAGAGTCAAATTTACATATACAGTACACAACTTCACCTACTAACTAATTTCCGTTATTATATATACATATATACAGACATACAGTGACATATTTTGTTTTCTATTCCTCTGACAGTGCTGTTTTTGATTGTATTACTTTCTTCTAAATTTCATCTCTACCCATTTCCCTTCCTCTGGTTTATCCATTGGTACCATCTATTCCATATTGTGTAATATTTTGAGTCCTCCTTGTCCTGTAACTCTAAAGTTAGTTTGTCCATTTCTGCACATGTGTATATTTTTAGTATTAGCTCCTGATCGCTTGGCAATCGATCTATTTTCCAAAGTTGTGCTAACACTAATCTAGCCACCGTGATTATGTGAAGTATTAAATATTTTATATCATTTCTAATATTTTTTTTGATCATGCCTAATAAAAAAAATTCAGGTTCTAATTCAATTTCGTAATCTGTTATTTCAATTATCCATGTTTTTATCTTATTCCAATATTTCTTAATTTCTGGGCAGAGCCACCAAGCATGGTAAAAAGTTCCCTGTGCTTTTTTGCATTTCCAACAGTTCGGGTTTACATTCAGGTACATTTTGGCTAATCTTGCGGGAGCCAGATGCCATCGATACCACATCTTATAGTGATTTTCTTTGTAGGCTACCGATTTTGTCAGAGAATGGGTATCTCTGTCAGTCTGTCCTAGTAATTTGGAATGAAGGAGAGCTAAAGTTGATTTATCCTATAGCAGGGCCTTTCAGGGAGGCAAAGTGGATCAATAGTAAGAGACAATCCACTGGCCATTTCAGAGGGGCAGTACTAAGTTTACCCTAATTTTTTTTAAAAAACAGCAATAACATTAGGGTCTCTCTAATCTGTACATGGCAACCAAAGGAGACAAGAGAGCAAATACTAAGCTATGTGATAAGGAAACAGACTCCAAGAGGTCCAAGGATTCAGATATGAAGTAGTCTAGAAATCAAGAGGTGAGCAATTAGGGTGCAAATCAGAGAATTGTCAGTGTGGACCTGCTGCATGCTGAAGGATTTTATGCATCTGCCTTCTTCGATCTAGTTTTCTTGGCATCATTGAGATTGAGCATCTCACTATGTTCTCCAGGAAGACTTTTGGTAAGTTGAGCAATCCTATCAGTGCAGAGAGATTTACAGAGCAGTTTATAGATATTTGTTTTAAGTTTTTCAATCTGGTCAGCTGCCTGCTTCCTACCTTAGAACTCAGTCTATGCCCCACTAGATCTAACTAACTTCATCCTTGATTCAGGAAGGCCAGACTCAAAAGCCAACCCATAGCAGTTTTTTTTTAAAATTTGATTTATATGCCACCCTTCTCCGGAGACTCTGGGCGGCTTACAATGCATTAAGCAATAGCCTTCATACTTTTGTATATTTTATACAAAGTCAGTTTATTGCCCCGACAAACTGGGTCCTCATTTTACCTATCTTAGAAAGGATGGAAGGCTGAGTCAACCTTGAGCCTGGTGGGATTTGAACTTGCAGTAATTGCAGGCAGCTGATGTTAATAACAGTTAATCACACTGCTTTAGTCTGCTGAGCTACCAGAGCTCAGCAGTTAGTCTGGATATAACTGCATATTGCATCTGAAAGAAAAAGTTGATATAGAGTTGAGGTGTTAGACTAGGACCAGGTCCACATTCATAGTCAGCCAGGAAGACCATCAGACCCAACACTATCTCTCAACCTAATCTAACTCACAAGATTGCTATACAAATATAATTAAGGGAAGGGGAGAATTAGGAAACAAAGTTAGGTAGGTAATACATCTACAAAAGAAATTAAATAAATGGGGGAAATAAAGTACCAAATAAGGTGAGCAAGATCTACATAGATCAATGGAAAGAAAGGCGAAAGCATTCACACAAAATCAATACAAGGGCTGCATTGTCCAGCAATATGTCACATATATTTGCTTTACCTTTGCTCTAGCTTTTTCAGGTCTAAAAAGATTGCTACAGAATGCCTTATCCTTAAGCCAGCAGGTGGGACAGGGGAAAACACCACAAAGATCCAATGGAAACTATTTAGTTTCTCTTAAAAAAAAAAAGTGGCATTCCAAGCCAAATTGCCTCTCTAACAGATGAGTATCATAAGCACCAGCTCCCATATTGAAACGAGATGTAAAATGTTGTCATGAGAAGTCGTTAACTACAAGCCTTCTAGCATTCCAACATCATGAGCCAAGTCCTGTCATCATAACTCAGTAACTGAGAAGAATGCAACCTGTCTGGATATGAGAGAATCAATGGAAGGTTTAATACATATGTTTTCTACAGGTCATGATGAAATCACTCCTGATCTGAGAAAGGAAGCGCTGAGGCTAAGGTGTAGCCCCAGCAATCTGGCTGGCTTCCCCTTCTTCTATAGTACAAACACCCCAGTGAGCTTGAGAAAAAGAATGCACATGGATTGGAAAGTTGCAAGGCAGCTTGGCGGTCAGCAGAGACCTCTCTTTTTGCAGGTGTTGCTTTTAATTTTTTGCCAGCAGCTACTCTGGATTATCTGTGGCTGAGAAGAAAGAGGAAAAGAGGCAGCTGTAGCTGTAGGCTTAGGTTGATTTGATCTTATGCTTAATTGTACAAATATTCACATGCTGAGAAGGTTATAGAAAAATTCAAAGGAAGACTGAGCTGTTAGTAAGACACCCCCCCACCTCTCTTTGAGGGTGCAATGGTTCAGCAATTAAAGACGTTGAGCTTGTCATCTGGAAAGCTGACAGACTGCATTCGAGACCTGAGTAGCACACAACAGAGTGAGCTCCTGTTACTTGCCTCAGCTCCTGCCCACCCAGAGTTTGAAAGCAGGCAAATGCAAGTAGATAAACGGGTAGCACTTTGGTGGGATGTTAACAGTATTCCATGTGCCTCAGTAGGCAGTCATGCTGGCCATATGACTACGGAAGTATCTTTGGACAATGCTAGTTCCCTTGGCTAAAAACAGAGATGAGCACACACACCCTTAAAAGTTGGACATGACTGGACAAGAGAAACCTTTACCTTTAAGGCTTCTTTTTAGTGATTTTCCTCATAGCATGTTCCTAAAAATATAACAGGTAATTGCAACAAATGTATCTTCAAAAGCATGTATCAGGCTAGATATGCACAAATCAATCTGGGGTCACTGTGACAAATCCCTAGTTTTTGACGCAGCACAACAATGATCCTGAAATAGCAAAATGAAAAGTGGAATAGTCTGAATTCTCCCCTCTCCCATTCCTCCCACCCATATCTATTGTCCCATATCATTTTCATACATTGGCAATTGGAGAACAATGTCACTGGGACTGTTGAATCTTTGGTTTCTTAGAGAGGTAGGTTCAGTCAGTAGATCATAACCTGTAATATCTATAACCTCAGAATGGAAGCTTTTTGCTTTAGGGACAAAGCAAAAGTCACACACTCTCTCTGTCACACATAAACACACATGGGGAGAGAGAGGGAGGGAGGGAGGGAGGGAGGGAGAGGGGGAGAAATATATTTTTTTTACATCCTTTGAAGATCTTTGAACTTCCTCCAAAGTTTTGGGGGTCGGTATGCATGGCATTAGGATTAGGTTATAAATGTTTGTGCTAGAACATCTAAACATCTGCATGCAAATTCTGTATTGCTGGAGGTGAAATAATCCATTCCTCTCCACAGTTTGATAAGTGATTAGCTAATTTCTGTTTAAAACTTTAATTTTCATTTTGAGCAAAGCAAAAAATATACTGTATACTGTAGCAAGAAGCTGTTTTGCACAAGCAATTTTTCCCTAAGAAGAGGACTCCGAAAGGAAAAGAAAGGGAAAGGGAAAGGGAAAGGGAAAGGGAAAGGGAAAGGGAAAGGAAAGGAAAGGAAAGGAAAGGAAAGGAAAGGAAAGGAAAGGAAAGGAAAGGAAAGGAAAGGAAAGGAAAGGAAGGAGAGGAAAGGAAAGGAAAGGAAAAGAAAAGGAAAGAAAGGAAAGGAAAGGGCCTTTGCTCATCTGATGTGTCTTTGTCTGTCCTAATATTTTCTGCAAAGCAAGAATGATAGCAGCTACCTCAATAAAAAATGGAACCCATCGACACTTTGATGTATCTTTCCTGGTGAACAGTTTTATTCTCTTATCAGGGAAAGTGTAATGATTAAAAAAAATGCCTGGAATATCCCAAATCTCCATCAGAAATCAGATCTGGTCATTTGGAAAATAAGTAATGAACATCATTTGTCAATGTCACTGTTAAGTGATGAATTTTCGTATGCTTAAAACCTGAGAAATGTGTCATCTTTATTCCCAAGTTTGTTTTGGGATCTGTTAATTTAATTAAATCTCCATTGCTGAAGCTTCATAAAAAGTGATGAAGCATGAAAGGTGCCCGGTTTGTTGCACTGGATAATTAAAAGAACAAGGATAAGGTGAGATGGAGTTGAAGGAGTAACTAGCTAGAAGTATGCTTCATTCCTTAGAAGATCAGTATTGAAACAGAGCTTATGAACACAAGCCATTAAAATTAATCGCATTTCTCTTTTAAACCTGTTTTATGAATGTGTAACCAACTATTAACCTTAGGTTTATACCCAACTGAGTTAAAAAAGACAAGAATTGCATTTCCTATTTAGCTCAGTAGCAAAAACTTAAATTCTAATCCACAAATAGTTAAAAGAATGGGGGAGAACTGAAGTGGCTTTGTGTCCAAGCCCTAACATTAAGCCTAAACCCAACAATTAAGATCTTCCAAATCTAAGATCTACAGTATATTCCTAGAGACTGAGTTCCAGCATCTTCATCACCAAAATCATGTACTCTATTTGTTTGCTAGTGTAGACAATGTTCCCAAAAGAAAAAAAAATCAAGAAGTCATTATTGGTCTTCCAGTTAGAACAGTCCTTTTTGCATTTCTTCACACTTTCTTAGAACACAAAGCCTGAGAAGGGTGGTCAGGCCCAAACAGTAGAATAACTCAGTTGAATCTGCCTCTTTACAGTACAGTATTTTTTTTCTCTAAGCTCTGTCCGGGGTCCTGAAAGAGCTTCCTCCAGCTACCACATCTAGGACTCAATCTTGCATCCCCTTCCTCTGCTTTATGTAATATGATACACCTGCACTTTTCCAATGCATCCCAATCAAACTCTATGGAGACTCAGAGATCAGTTTTGAGCAAAAGACATATTATTGTGTGGGATTCTATGAAGCATTAAGAAACATAGTAGTTTCTGCATGTGGTTTTTCTGTAGGATTCAGATCTCCATGCAAACTTGCACAGAGGAGCAAAATTCTATGCTGTTAGTTCTGCCGAATGATGTTAGCAGGACATATTTGCTTCTTCCATGCATCTCCTTTTGTCAGTCTTCAAATTTGATAAGAAGATAAATCTCACAATGTCTCTCTCTCCCCCCCCCACTCTCAATCTCTCTCTCTCTCTCTTCCCCTCCCCCCTCCCAATTTCTCTCTCTCACACACAAACACATTATTTTCTGGCAGAAGCAAAAACAAAACAATGATCGCAGTACTATTTTTGTTCTGCAATGATGAGAAAGCTCTCAATTCTATCAGGTAATGTGGATAGTGGGAGAATTATATATGCAGGAAGTGATTATGAATTTGACCAGAAATTCAGCTTGCCCTTTTCAGATGCCTATGTATAAATAGACAGAAAACAAGGGAACTTTTATAGGTAACGCCAAGGGTTCTTTTATTTGAAACGTGGCATTTATGAATGCTGGTATGACAAAAACCAGAAGCAAACATATTCTCTTCTTTTAAAATGGAATGTACATTGTAACTAATTTAATTTGATCTTCAAATAAAAACAGTGCAGCAACCAACTGAAGCATGACTGGGGATGTCTGTGCCATCTAATGTGTTTGGATACTAAATCAACTGCACAGATATATCATGACAGGTCTCTTTTATGTTTTCCCTTATTGCCTGCCAAAAGAAGGCATCTGTGAAATCTGGAAAACATAAGCAAGCAAGGAGGGGGAGCCTCAGATGATATTTTCTAGTATGGGTACCACTACATTTTGATATTTTCTTCTTTCAAATAACTTTGCCTTGATGATTTTTTGCATGTCTACTCCATTCTACCACAGATAGTGCTCTTTTTTTCTTTTTTCTTTTTTTCAGGCAGTGAGAATAGTTTGTAAATTTTGGTAACAATTCTATCAAAAGCCCATATTAAATCATTGATTCAGTTTGGATTCTTAAAGCAGATGGATCTAATGCCTTTTTATCTGGACTGCTTTTGGCCATGAATGGGCACATTAATTTTTTGTAAAGCTAAATTGAAGCACCTAGGGGTTTGTTTGTTTTTTAAAAATCTCCAAAAGCCTAGCAGATTCAATTCAATCAGCATATCCTTGGGCTGTAGCTGAGTCTGACAAGTTGAAAAATATGCTATTAAAAAAAAGTAAGAAAACAAAATAAAAACAAAAAGACACAAAAGAAAGCACACATATGTCCAAGAAGTCATCAATACAGACTTTATCTCCATATATTTGCTTTCACCATCAGTTTGTTTCCATCAAGCCGAGGTGGTGCAGTGGTTCGAGTGCAGTACTGCAGGCTACTTCAGCTGACTGCTAATTGCAGTTTGGCAGTTCAAATCTCACTGGCTCAAGGTTGACTCAGCCTTCCATCCTTCTGAGGTTGGTAAAATGAAGACCCAGATTGTTGGGGGCAAGAGGCTGACTTTGTAAACTGCTTAGAGTGGGCTATAAAGTACTCTGAAGTGATATATAAGTCTAAATGCTATTGCTAGTGCTATCAAATGGATCCAGATCAGACAATCAATACAATTAATGAAAAAGACTTGATTGCTTGAATAGGATCAGTATCCCAAACTGAACAGAATATTTTCTCCTTTTTTGCTGTATGTTCACACTGCAGCCTGCAAATATATACTAATTCAGCTCAATATCCAAACACATTGATCAAACTAATTAGGAGGAAAGAATCTGGGACTTTGATTTTATTTTCAGTTTTACAGTTGGAAAACGTTTATTTCAGCCTGAGCAAGTGATAACATGCACAGCTATTAATTAAAAGAAAAAGAAAGCATCAAGGCAGAGTACAAGAGAGATGTATTATTTCTAATTGACATACCACTGATCAAATAGAATGGAATATTATGTTGGTTATTAACTATACTTCACTTCTGTGGGGAGAATTTGAAGGGAGCATAAGGCACACTGTGTGTGTGTGTGTGTGTGTGTGTGTGTGTGTGTGTGCATACACACATGTCTGAAATAGAGCACATGTCAGAATTTACAATGTGCCAGCTTGGAGGTAGTAATGATCCAAACCTCAGAGGTGTTTCCTCATAAATTGTTTCAATCAGGTTTAATTTTTATGGGAAAAGTTATTACAATAAATATAAGGGAATTGCAGGCAATGAGGCCATGGAATTTCCTTTTAAAAGCCTTCTAAGACAGCGATCATCTTTAAGACATTTTGCTTCCATATGCACACCAATGTCTGCAGTCTGAACAAAGAGTCTTTTATGGAGACCATGATTGCCTCCAGCTGACAGTGCTCTCTCCCATAGGGAGTGTCCTTCTCATATACAAATCCCTAAGCATCCAGAATAATCTTTTGACAGAAAAATGACTAAATTATTCAGGATTGGTTTTGCCTTGTGAGATAGAGGAGATGGAGAAGTTTTCAACTTTTTCTCCAAAAGGCAATGAAGTTTATTGTGGGTGTTGAATAGGAAGCAATGTATAAAATAAGAATGGGATGAAACAGCATATAACAAAGGTTAAATTTATTTACCAATCCTTAGGGTACAATGATTTAACTCAGTACAAGTGACTAATGATATAGCAATAGACTTATATACAGCACCACAGTGTTTTTTACAACACTGTCTAAGTGGTTTACAGAATCAGTACGTTGCCCCCAACAATTTGGGTCCTCATTTTACCCACCTTGAAAGGATGAAAGGCTGAATCAATGTTGAGCCTGCCAGGATCCAACTCCAGGCTGTGGGCAGAGTTAGCCTGCAATACTGCATTGTAACTACTGTTGAATATATTTTAACAATTATTATACAAAATTAAAATAATAATAATAAGTGGTTTAACAAACCACCCCTGAAAATCCTTACCAAGAAAACCAGGAGGAAAAATAACAGGCAGCCGTCCCATCTCCCACTCCCCAAAATAATACCTTTCACTGACTCTAACCTAACTTATCTCCATTCTTTTCTAATTCTCCCAGAACTTCTTCACCTCTATGCATGGATTGGCCCTAATTAAGATATACCAACAGTGTCTAATGCTGCGGGCATTGGCCAACAGAGTTGAATAGTGGATGTATTAATACATAAGATGCCCTCGGTGCCAGTATTTATGCAAACACTGAAGGACAGATGAACCATACACTAAATTTATATCACTCCACATTTGTAGAATATACTGTATTAAGACACAAAAAACTGTCCACCATTTGATGGGTGACTGATGGACATGCCTATGCCAAGCTGTGCAACTTTACTGCCAATTACTGTCAACTTCATCATTTATTGAACCATATGAATATAGCCTACAAAATGGAGCTATATGATCCAAGAAAGTGAGATTAAGAAGACAGAACAAACAACTTAGTTATTAACTTGATATTGAGCTGCTATTTATTTTGTTTATATTCCACCTTAACTATACGTCTAAACTTTGCTGTAAATGAAAAAAAAATGATCTAACTACCTGCAATGCCAGTAGCGGTTATTGCCAATTGTACCTCAAAGCTTAAGGAAGAAGAAACAACTGAAAAAAAATGTTCCTTTAATCACCAGGAAAGCCTTCAAACCCAAAACTGATCTTTCCTATGGGAGAGCAAATAGGAAGAATTTATAGACAGGTTGATATAGACAAGTAGAATCTGATGATTCTACTACTTCACATCTTGACCGCAGAAACATTTAAAACATGAGTGATCTTTGCAATAGCTAGAGAATAAAGATGCTTCTCTTTGCCCAGGGGGCTTTTAAGATCTGCAAAGAAGGATTTGCTAAAGTTCTGCTGTATTCAAATAATTTGTCAAGCTATGATTTGGCATGATCTTTCAATGGTCAGGGACAGGAGTTCAGCAAGAGGTGTTCAAAACAAATGAGTGAAGAAGTCCCATCTTGTCAGTGACACTGGGTGACAGGTATTATTCTGACATCCTGAATACAGTGTTGAGTGCTCTGTTTACCAAAGCACCAATCATGCTCGGCTACAACTATACAGTTCATTGCCAAAGGTAAGAAAGGTTGGTGCCTGCTATTTCCAATGAAAAAATGCTTTTGAGCTTAGAGTTTTGTGTCTGCTACCAGCAAAGAAATCCATTGCTTATGGAAAATATTATTCCTGCACAGATCTCATTCTTCCATTCCTTATTTGTAGACTGAATAAAATGACCTTATGTATTCATTGCCTTTCTGGAACTACGGTAGTAGTAGCACCCCTTTCCAAAATTATCTTAAGCATACTGCTCCTATGGCTGTGCAGTTGCTCAAGTAAGTAACTTTACTCCATTTCCCAAACCTAAATTTCTTCTGCTGTTTGTTCAAGTAATATCCTAATGCTGATATTTTATAAATATTGCATTTTCATTTGAGAACATGAATATACATAATACACATTCCTGGGTGCATTGTGCATGTCAGTCTTTAATGAAACACATAATGTACATATTTTCCTTAAATACACTGCAAATTATGCAGCTGGACTTTATTTTTGAGCTTACAGGATTGTTTTGCTTTTACTGCTATGCAAGTTTTCCTAAAGTTTCTTCCACTTTAAGGGCATGACTACATCCCACCCCAGTAGGATGCTCTGGATGTCAGCCTTTTTCATGCTGATACTGAAAAACTAATTCCAAGTGACTGGATTATTGGTTAACTAAAATCTAGAATCAAGAATTAAAGCATCTTCTGGGATAACTAAAATATTAAATTTGCTTTTATCAACATATACAGCAAAGTGTATGACAGACCTGGAGCTGGCAGTGGTGAGGAGGAAGAAATCTGAAAGAAGAAAAAAATGTAAATTGAGAGTTAAAAATATCTGGAGTGTATACATGCTCCAACTGTAAAATGGAAAGACCAGCTGCTGTGTCTCCAAAGATGGATGGAGATATATAGATATAGATATATATACAGTTTTGTGTGTGTGCATGTTTGAGAGTGAGTGAGTGTATGCATGTGCATGTGCATGTGTGTGCGCACACACACACAAACCTACAGCTTTACTTGTAAATGTTTGGAGAAAACAGTTGCAATGTTCCCTTCCCAAATCCATTTTGCATCATCTATGTGCTTTACTGAGATGGAATGTTGCCAATATTATATACTGAGAATCCTCATTGTGATTATCACATTACCTTTAATAGAGCTACCATATTTGAACTGCATACACCTGGATGACCGCTGGAGAAAAAACGGTCACATTTATGTTAATTTAAACATTTCCTTCAAGGTGTATATTGTTCTTTTGTTATTATTTTGCTTTTTGTACGCCATTCAGAGTCTGGTCAAGTTGTACAGAAAGAAAGAAAGAAGGAAGGAAGGAAGGAAAGAAAGAAAGAAAGAAAGAAAGAAAGAAAGAAAGAAAGAAAGAAAGAAAGAGGGAGGGAGGGAGGGAGGAAGGAAGGATATTGATTTATTAATAATTTGGATTTTTGTGGCCCTATAGATTCATTGAATGCTACAGTCTTATTAAGTGATAGCAATTAATAAACAATCTTCCTGTGTTTAATCTGAAACTCCTTCTTACTTCTACATGTACAGTTGATCTCTTTTCTGTGTTCAGCAGAGAGAAAGGCCTGCTTTATAGTTAGTGATATGATAATAACGATACAAGTAAATTGGGTAAGTAGAAAGTAGATATAACAATACAGAATATGGAGAAGTTACATTATAGGAATTAAGCATGACATATAGTAGAAAACATTTACACTTCTTCCTACATAGAAAATGTGGACTATGCATTTGGATTGTCCTTCATTCTGACAGAAAATTTTGAAGAAATACCAAGAGAAATACTGTGTTAGTTATAAGAGCTAGAAAAGGCCATGTGTTTTCTTTCTATCTCCAGTCCACAAGACAGGATCAAATCACTCCCCAAAGATGCAGATACTTATCATTTTACCCATAAATCCATTGAGCAATTACTGTACTTCCAGATTTATCAGAGCTTGTAAGATATCCAAACCAACATGTTCCACTTGTCTTCTCTCCTTTCCTTAACTCTGATATCTCTATGGTGAATTCAAGAATGTATGAGGAAATTTACCACTTTTGGATCACCCCTCCCTACTTCTGTCCAAAAACATTTCAGAGTCCTACCATACATTGTACTTTGTAAATACACCTTCATAATTGTCATCACATGTTATGGCCAATCTTCATGACAATCTAGAGGGTAAATGACAGAAGCACAAAGTAGTGGTGTCAGTGAAATTGGTTACATTACATTACACCCCAAATATCTAGACTTTCTCAGAAATGTCATTTACACATTTAAAAGGTGGAAGCAAGAGTGGTATGGAAACATCATCCCAAGATGGTTCAGAATCAGCAGTTTCTGAACATTTTCTCTCCAGTAACTGCTCTGAGAATTTGGGGTGTTGAAGAAGACCTGCCAAAAGCCATTTTGTAGTAAATGCCCATGTTGGAAGATTACAATTAAAGTAATGCTGTGCCTCTGGGCCTCATTTAAAAGATGCCTCAGAGAGAATATCAAAAGTAATGCAAAGGGAATCAACTAAGCAGTCTTCCCTCTTCTGTCTCCTGGTAAGGGTCAACCAAATGAAGAGCTAAGGCTGTTTCATGATGGCCTAACATCTATTAAATTTAGAAAAGGCTACTATGAAAGGTTACAATAGGGTACAAAAACCAGGACAACACCTCAGCTATTTGCCAAGAAAAACAACAACAACTAGAAGATAAACTCAAGATGGATCTTGACAAACTTGCCCCCTATCCAACAAAATGAAATTCAATGTAGAGAAAAGTAAAGTCTTACACTTAGGTAAGAAAAACCAGAAGCACACATATAAACTGGGGGGGAAACCAGGCTTAATAACAGTGACTGTGAGAGGGATCTTGGAGCCTTAGTGAACAATCAGCTAAATATGAGCTAGCAGTGTGCAGCAGCAGCCAAAAAAGGCAACACAATCCTAAATTGCATTAACAGAGAGATACAATCAAGATCAAGTGAGGTACTAATATCTATAAAGCCTTAGTAATATCATACCTAGAGTACTGCATCCAGTTTTGGTCACCACAGTATAAAAAGTATGTTGAGACTCTAGAAAAAATGCAGAGAAGAGTAACCAGGATGATTAGGGGACTGGAGACTAAAATATATGAAGAATGGTTACAGGAACTGGGCCTGACTAGTTTGATGAAGAGAAGGACCAGGGGAGACATGATAGCAGTCTTCCAATATTTGAGGGGCTGCCACTGAGAGGAGGGGGTCATGCTATAATCCAAGGCACTTGAAGTCCAGACATGGAATAATGGATGGAAACTGATCAAGGAGAGATTCAACCTAGAAATAAGGAGAAATTTTCTGACAGAGAGAACAATCAATCAATGGAACAGCTTCCCTTCAGAAGTTGTGGGAGCTTCATCACTGGAAGCTTTCAAGAAGAGATTGGACTGCCATTTGTCAGAAATGGTCTACGGTCTCCTGCTTGGGTGGGGGGTTGGATTAGATGGCCTACAAGGTCCCTTCAAACTCTATTAATTGTAATCTGTAAAACAGCGATCTAATGCTAAACATTAACACCTAGTTTTTAAATTTCCAGCTAGACAATTGAACCTCAGCAAATTTTCAGGGACTATGTTCCGCTCTCAGGAATTTCTTTTAAAAGCATGGAAAGAGCTTTCTTAACTGGGATGGGTGATGGAAGTATGAGAAAAGGGAAAGAAACGGAAGACATTCTCCTCTCTAAGCAAAGGGAATGAGGAAATGTGCTTTACCATTTCTGATGGGTTGTTTTTTTGCTGCACGGGCCATAAACCTCTTAAATAGTGATGACGGGCAAGCTCTGATGGAGAATTAATAACCTTTTAACTCAGCTTCGTTAATGAGTGAGGTTGTGGCAAATTTTAGACCTTTTAAGACACATTACATCAGCATTCATTGGTCATTAACCACAGGGGGCTCAGAGTTGCTTTGTGAAAAGCAGCTTACACAAGAATGTGTTTCCAGTAAGAAGAGATGGGAAAGGACGCTTCATTTGGGGACCATCTGGTGATCTTAACTGGAACGTTAGCATATTTTCAACTTATCACAATAGGTGCAAATATGCTAATATGCCAAGGAACATCACTGAGCAAATAATGGGGTTTGGCAGGGCAAAAATTGCCCTAAAAACAGTGGTGGAATTCAGTCGGTTCAGGCCCTTTTGGGCAAACCGGAAGTTAAATTGCTGGCTGGCCCCACCCCTTCCTGTCCTGCCCCTACTAGGAGTCCTGACGTACCCCATTCTGGCTCTCAGGTAAGTGCAGGAAGGCCTCCTAGGCCCAAAACAGGACGCAGAGGAGCCTGTTTTTACTCCCAGGCAGGTTCCAGAGGCCGAGTGCTGCCTGTCACACTGCCTGGCCTCACCTACCATGGTCACGCCCACCCAGCCAGTCATTAGGGCAGAAAACCGGTTATTAAATTATTTGAATCCCACCACTGCCTAAAAATAGCAGAGTGCATCTCTCTTTCCTTGGATGGGACACCAATAGCAGTGATAATGCCACTACTCTTCAAGAGTATTAGTTTCATAGTTGCTTCATAGACAGTTGTGTAACTATCATCTTATCATTCAGACCTGAACAAGCATTATTAATTTTCCCCAATGAAATGTTCCTCCATTGCAATAGCAAAATATGTCCCTTATTTCTGGACCCAATTCCTCATTGAAGCCATATAAGTCTATAGGGGAAAAAAGACTGGTTAGATTAGGCTAAAGGCCCTTGTAGTTCAGCATTTTGTATTAAGAGTCATATTTGGATTAGGGCATGAGGAAAAGGCTCTCTCCCATTGTTGCTCCTCAGCAGCTAGAATTAAAGGTATGCCACTTGTAATTTAGGACAGGAATCTCCAACCTTGGCAATTTTAAGCCTGGAGGACTTCAATTCCCAGAATTCCCCAGCCAGCAACTGACTAGGGAATTCTGGGAGTTGAAGTCCTCCAGACTTAAAGTTGCCAAGGTTGGAGACCCCTGATTTAGGAGGTAGTTAGTACACTGACAATCTAGAGATCAATAATTAGGCTCTTTCCAATTTTAAAACCATCAAAAAGAGAAAAAGGAAGAGGAGGAAGAAAACGATCTAGATATGAGTGTGGAAAACAAGATATAAAATAAAAACCATGCGCAGGTCCCTCAGACACAGTATTCAAGTTGTGATTGTAGAACATGCCCAAAACCTGATGTTTGGGAAATACAGGAGTTTTAATTTAATACATCTTTAGTGTAGGAGAGTAGAAAGACCCAAGTGATCCTATAGTTTTTTCTTCCTTTTCTCTTTTCCAATTCCTTCTCCGCTGATCTTTGGTTTAATATAAAAGGGAATTATTTTGTGTAACGTTGAATCCTAATGAGGTGATGGATTTAGGGTTTGATGACCCAGAGAATCTCATTTCTAGCTAGCCTGCCACTGCCCCTTAAGACCCTTCCTTGTATCTCTAGTGTAATGCCTGATTGAGATCTGGAAATGCAGTAGCCCAAAGAAGCAGTGAATAATATTCCTATTAGTCCTAGGCATGTCCTATATATGAGATATTTTTTTTTAATGATGAGTGGAAATCAACAAATAGAAAAGGCCTTTTGAAACAGAAAAAGGCACTGGTTTGGATCGCTATCCTGGGATTCTAGTGAAATTAGTTCCCTCCCTTCTGCAATCCATACATATTATGTATCCCATTAAATTAAAACAGGTTCCAGATTCCTAATAGTAGCTGCAAGTTGAGGCAAGACTCTTTCCATTAATTGTTTCTTGGATAAACCCAAGAAATAGGATGACTTTTGATTCAGGCTTGGGGGCTTGACAATTAGTGGAGTAATGGTTTTCCTTTTGCTCCCAAAAGACCCGGTAAAAGGAGAATTCTTTATTGATCTGACTGCACACAAACACCTCCATACACTATTACATTCATATGGGTGACATGGACAGAAGCTTTGGTCAAGGCAATCAAGTGCAGTATTTTTTTTCCCTAGCTTCCAACAATGAAGAATGAACTGCCTCGGGCTGTAGATTGCAGCTTTCATACCTTGGTCATTATTCTTTCTCTCCACTGTGCCAAAAAAGCAAATGCTTCTGTGGTTTTGGTATCATTTTCAGTCAGCCATATAATCATGTATATTATTTTTCTTCTATTGCCTTCCCTCCTGGCTGCTTTTGCTGACAACCAGATACAATATTGTACATTGGGAAGAGAGGTGTAATGATAACTGTAGGCTCAGACTAAACGTTGATAAAATTGCACTCAACATTTGTGTACATTTGGATGTACTCAAAACAAAGCTTACACCCAAGATGAATACAGGTAGTCCTCAACTTACAACAGTTTGTCTAGTGACTGTTCTAAGTTACAATGCCACTGCAAAAAGTGACTTATGACCATTTTTCACACTTATGATCGTTGCAGCATCCCATGGTCACATGATTTACATTCGGATGCTTGGCAACTGACTCACATTTATGACTGTCGCCATGTTCTGGGGTCATGTGATCCCCTTTGGCAACCTTCCAACAATCAAAATCAGTAGGGAAACCAGATTCACTTAACAACCATGTTACTATAATTTAACAACAGCAACGACAAATATGACAAGAAAAGTTGTAAAATGGGCCAAAACTCACTTAACAAATTTTTCACTTAGCAACATAAACATTGGACTCATTGTGGTCATAGGTTAAGGACTACTTGTATAATAAAAATTGGGAAATTGGGTATCTCTTGTTCAAAACTTGAAAACTTCATTTGATTGATGTACACCAAGGATACAAGGTTTAAAGAGGGAAATGCGACATGCTGTATTTTATTGACATCAGGATTAGGTTTTATTCTGAAATATATTTTTTTAAAAATAATATTCTAGTAATATCACGAAACATTTATTGTGACAAAGTGAGATTTGGGGCTTACTTTTTTCAGATATCATAAAAGGCATAAAATTAAGAAATATTAGATAGGAATAAATTGGATTTGAATAGGTATGAAGGGAATATGTATGTGATTGAAGTGTGATTGAATGTACAAAAAGTATATATGGAATATGCATGATATTATATTGTAATATACACGAAAGAAAAAATGCTAGAAAAGTATGTACCAGACAAGTCGCACCAAGTCTAATGTTTTTATATTGTATATTTAATAAAATTATTTTTTTTAAAAAATGCATAAAATAATAAATGGCTATTTGTTTGCTCTTCCACAAAAATGTCCAGGGCAACAATATCTAACTCTTCCCTGGTTGCCCCACAACTTAGAAGACTTCTGTGGATTTCATACATTTAGACTTGTTAGATTTGTAGTGCAACCTAATCATCAAATACTTAAGGTAACATACAGGCCTGGATGCATCCACAAGCTGAGATAGCAGCTGAGATTGTGGGATAAAAGTGCTGGCTTTATTACATCCCCCTTAAAGGTTACATGGTTGATGCACATAAAGGGAGGTCAGGATTTTGATCCCACTGCTCTCATTTTGATACTTTTGACACACACCTATTTCTCTTTTTTGTATGCAAGAAAAGTTTGAAATACAACCTGGCAAATACATAATGGTTTAAAAAAAAACTGTAACATTCAATTTCATCCCACATCTCAGCCAGGATCTGTGGAAAGCTAGTTTGTTCCATCCTTCCAGGCGAACAACATGATCAGATTCAGGCAGACATTGGAGGCAATGCTGTTCCAGAGACAAGGAGCAGCAACAGAAAAGGAACCATTCCCCAAAGAAAAGGAAAATGACTTCATGCATTCTTTGTCGTAAATTGATTTCCTCCAAAATGCCGTACCATCCCAAATTGCAAAGATTAATACATAAGATATTGAGGTCTCCCAACTGCATGTTATAATCCTTGCAATTATGCACAATTTAGATATAACAGTGGTATTTCTGGGCAGGGGAAATACCATTTCCAGCCAGCAAACCCTGCTTCAGAAATATTTGACAGGAAACTCTGTGCTTTTCTTTGATTCTTAGTTCAGCTCAATCTCTTGTTCCTGGAACCCTATCATAGCATCAAGCTCAAACACAGAATTGCCAGTTTACAGCCCTGGAAATTTGGAAAATAACAAAGGTTAGCTGCCAATGTGAGTAAGAAGATTTTGAGTGATTTCAGTCCCGTTGTCTGTGTTTTGCTGCAATCCCTCCGTTCTTGCTCAACTTCACTTCAAACTACGTCAAGAAATTTGTTGCAAAACAAGGGACAGATGAACACAAATATATGCACAGAAAAATATGGAGTGTAGGAGTGGGGAAACACTAGTGATTTGTTTTCTATTTTGGAGGGAAGGGTTATTTTAACACACAAGGAAACCTGATGGGTGGGAAAAGGTACTTAGTTGTTGAACAGCTTGAAAGCACTGCAAGTGAGTGCTAATTGACTTACCATTCTTGGTGCTCAACTATTGACCAGAAAGAGCAAGAACTTATTGGTTGATGGTTCTCTGACAACTATACTCCTAAAAACATAAACGTGCTTATGCTCACATCCTCTTAGTATCTGAAGGGCTCAGGAAATAGTCAAAGCTTGTTAGATTTATCTTGGATGGATGAGAGGGCTTGGCAGATGGAAAATCTGGTTATCAGGAAGGGCCCTTGAATATAACTGTTATATTCATGTATGTATGTATTTTTATTCATTCATTCACTCATTCATTCTACAAGTATTTATTCTAAAAGTGGTGATTTGGATCTATGTTCTTTTTCTCCAAGGGAAAAATTCCCCTGTTAGTGTCCAGAAGTACTAACAGAGAGGAAGTAGAATAGGATTTCTGCCAATTCCTTCTTTCTCTGCAAATTGTACTATACTCCCCCATAGTTACAACAAGCATGAGTGAGAGAGGACTGCATGGATTAAATGGAATCAGTAAAGGTTGTTTATTTCCTTCCTATCTTAAACTCATACTTCAAAAATATATTAAAGAGAAATATAATATTATAGGCTGGTGTTTTGCATTGCCAACTTCCCATTTACAAGAATTCTAATAAAATAAATTTGTAAGGGGTAGGAAGTCTAAGGTCTTAAGAGAGGAATCAACAGCTGCCATGTTGCCTGCCTACTTCTGTTTTAGGATGTGTTCCTTTGCATTTCTCAAAAAAAAAAAGATGTACCCAAAACTCTGTGTGGCTCACTTCATTCTGCATGATGTGAGAGACATGCCAGTCTTCTGAAGTACTGAAAGATTGGAAAAAGGAGACCTTTAGCCTAAGCACTATTGCACAACATTTTGGGTGGTTGATGGATTGCACTGTCCGCTATGCTATGCCCTTGAGATGGCTTTTCAAAATGGGTGGGTTTTTTCATGACCACAGCTGTAAAAATCCAGAGCCTCACATAACATCTGACAGCTCCAGGCATTGAAACCCATCTGACCTAAGATTTCTTTAAAATATATATATATATATAAAGATGGGGATGCAGGGCTTTTTAAAGTTTTCAAATAATGTCAGCTTGTCACTTCTCAGAAACTTTCTAATTCTTTCCAGCTGTATATCAATCATCCCATTAACTCTTCTCTCCTGATCCCCCACTAAGTTATCTGGGGATTGGCTTATTCTGACTGAAACATTTTTGGCAAGGCTCAGAGGATAACATATGCCTTGTACATAGGCCATGATGTCATGCACACTCACTTATAGCTTTCAACAAGACTGTTTTACAAAGAAACCCCTTCTTTCCTTGCTGCAATTATCTAGCTATTAGAGTGTATTATCCTAAAGACTTCTTATATTTTAAGAGTGATATCACTGCTTGCTTTAATGTCCAGTCCGTGGACCAATTTACACTCACTTCCTCTGACACTGTGTTAGTAGATTGAGGGCTTGGCTTCTGTAGCTAAGGATAAAGAACTATTGAAAGGCAAAAGGAAAGTGATTGTAGTAAAGTTCACAAATAAGTGTGACTTAGTACTGGACATTATTAATGTTTGAAAAAAGCTGTTATACAATATACCCACCTTTGGGTCATCTTTGTGGTTATAACCTGCTTCCATCACATAGCCATCTCATTTTTCCTGTTTTCTTGGTCTGCTTGACCTGACATTAACTTTGGCAGCAAATGAGTACAATCTCTGACTCCATTCATTGTGCTAAGCCATAATGTGTTTAGCTATGTTTCAGCTCAGCATGATTTGTACCCCACAATTGTGGATTAGAAATGATTCCCACAGCTACTTCTGGGAAATTAAAATGGCTGCCAGCCTCCAAAAGAGCATTGTTTAATATCAATGCTAGAGGATTAATCAGAAAATATAATGACAATCATTGATTCTTTCAAGTCCTTCATCTCAGATTACCATTTCCAACATCACCAGACTATCACTTGTGAATAAAACACTAAAATAGGAGGTGGGAGGACATTTTGGTTTGCACACTCACATTTTCAGTGCGTGGCGAACTGGTGGTAAAATTATGTGAAACCCACCTCTGCCACTCTCCAAACTGTATCAAAAGTAAATGGATGGATGCCAGCAGAAATGGCAGAGTGATATATACAGAATTCCAAGTTGACCTATTTTTTCTTCAACCAAGTTACTTAGCTGTTTTCTTTTTCCAAAATTTGGGAGGTGAGTGGTGCAGAGACAGACATTTTGCCAAATTCTGAAGCTCGGTACCATAGACGTATCAACTAAGTGCGTTTATATTGTATGTACAATAGTCAGTGCCCTGTATTTTTATACCATTCTGGTTGTCTGGAAAATATTGATAAAAGTTGAAAAAGGAACTTGATCATTAGGGGAATCTAATTTCCGCTTACAGCCTACCCCAGTCTCAATCAACTATATTTTGCACCATAGCCCTAACCTCGCTTTTGAATCTATAGTGCGGTGTTGCTATTCAATTCAGACATTTTCAGGCATTTAAGGCAAAAAGAAGTAATGCATAGCTAAGCTGTGCTTACATGTAGCCTCGGATCGGCTGTAACTTTCTCATTTGTTGTTACTTTGGATGGAGCAATTATTTCTCTAAATAATTGGGATAAATGATGATGATGATGATGATGATATAAGATCCAGTTCAGCAGTTAAGGCATCAACTAGAAATCAGGAGACTGTGAGTTCTAGTCCTACCTTAGTCATGAAAGTTGGCTTGGTATCTTCTTGGGTCAGTCACTCTCTCCACCTGTGACAATAAACTAGGACAACAAACCAGTTGGTCAACTGCTATCACAACACTCAGTTGATCCAAATAAATGGAGTCTGCACTTGTGGGAAAATGCTAGGATGAAACAAAAAATGAGATAATACAGGAAACTCAAAAGTCTATTTGGATTTGTGAGAATTTGTTGTATTTTGGGTGCCAAGAAGGGTTTTTTTGGTACCTTTTATGTTTTTTACCCTTTTTTTAAAAAATCATTCTTTCTGAGCTGCCAGGTTTATGTTACATAAGATGGATGGCTATACAAATCTTTTAAATAAAATAAATATTTATGCTATACAGGTGGTCCACAATTTATGACCACAGTTAGAACCACAACTTCTGTCACTAAACAATGAGGTCATTAAGTGAGTCGTGTCCAATTTTTTGACCTTTTTGGCACAATTATTGAGCAAATCATATTAAGCAAATTTGCCTTCCTCCCTCCCTTGACTTGTTGGAAATGCCCCTGGGAAAATTGTAAATGGCAATCATGTGACCCCAGAACATTGCAACCCTTATAAATATATGCCAGTTGTCAAGAGCCCAAATTTTTATCATGTGACCATGGAGATGCTGCGGCAGTGATGTGGAGCCAATCATAAGTTGCTTTTGTCAGTGCTGTTGCACTGTTGAATGAATGGTGGTAAGTCAAGGACTACGATAGTATTGGATCAAGATGAATTGATTGTAAGCTACTTCAAGAGCTACATAATAAATTAAAGCCCTATGGATTTTTTTGAACAAAGGTGTAGCATGGAATGCTAATTAACACATTGGATTTAAGCAGAGGAGGTCTAACTATTCTGCCCCATGACCATTTGGATAAGGCAGTCACTTTCTTTCAACCTAATGTCTTAGAGCAAGGGGGAAGTCCAAAGGGCAGTGCCTGGACCTTCTGCATCAAGATGAGGAGAATTAATTCAGTGTCTATTACAGTTATGCAATCTTCCTATACATTTTTCCCTTCTGGGCTCCCATTATGTATATTGGGCAACAGTTCTCACCATTCACAGCTGATAATTATGTTAGTGAGGGCTGATTTAATCCAAGTCATTCCAATGAGATGGAATGTAATAGTCTCGATGCATTCCAGATGAATAAGAGGGAGTTCAATTCAGATATTTTGTATGAAAGAAGGAGGGTGAAGACAGCCCCTCCCTAACAGCTCTCAGAGTATGTGCTTGATGTAGATAGCAGAGTGCTTCAGTTTGGCAAAATTATGTCTAGATGTGGAACAATAAAGAAATCTGTTTGAAAGAATTGCCACGTGTCTTTTTTTAAAGTTTTGGGGCCCTGACATTGGCAAACTCCAGGTTATGGTAGTTTATTCTCTCATTCTTCATAATCTTCCTAGCTTCCAGCAATAACAAAGGCAATGATCCACAACCTGATCAAAGCAGTGATGTATAATGACCTCTACCTCTATTGTGGCAAATCTATAATTAAAACCAAATATGTATAAAGTGAGCTCTGTTACAAATTGAATTTTTAAAAATTTCCCTTCCCTTCCCTCTCCTCTCAGCTCTTCCAGGCATCCATCGGATAGTAGCCAAGAGGTGATTGTTCCTGGACAGCTGCAAGTTCCCCCCCCCATCCAAAATAGGTGACACCACCATTGATCTCACTTCTGCCACCTGCCCTCACACAACTGCAACTTCCACTGGCAGCAATAGATCTTTGGTTTTCAAACAAAACATTCAGGCCATAAGCAAATCAGAACACAGGAAAGAATAGGAACCCAAAAAAGAAGCATCAGTCTTGACAAAGCACACTTCCCACCCATCCAAATTCAAATATGACTTTGGACTTTTTCAAAGTGCACACATTAAACATCAAGCATGAATGGAAAACTGAGAGTATAGCCAGCTTTCCCCATCTGGCTGGGCTCATAAATTGCAACTGATTCCAGAATGCAACAAGATTATATTACCACTGTAAATATGTTGAACAAACAAACTTACATTTTGGGCAGAGAGCTTCTCTGGATGTTAACATTCTTTATTTTGGAAATTTTTCCCAAAAAATTGAAAACATTAAACTCTGCTTGTTTTCCTGATCTAGCATTATCAAACCTGTCAAACATATTGAAGCATATGGATGGAGTAAACAGTGAATCACCAACTGAGAGGGCCAAAATGTGAAAAATCTCCATTTAGGAAATGATTACTGTAGTTTTGTGGGCTCCCCTGTTCTCTCTCAAGCTGTACAATGGATTTGGACAGATACTATTTTTTAAAAATGAATGGTTACAACTGTAAATCAAGGAAGACTTTGAGGAGAACATCTCTAAAATATGAATTACTCCCTGCTGTAAGAAAAGAATCATTTTTATCAGAGGGAGCCCAACACAGAAAGATTTCAAAAACCAATCTGAGACAATCCTAGTTATATTTTTGTAAGAATACTACCTCAGAAAACATTTTTTTTTAAATCGAGTATTGTCACTCATATTTGATTTTCAGTGGCATGATACAAAATCAATTTTTTAAAGTAACCGATCATTTTAAATGACTGAAAATATTTTTTTTTCAAAATGACTGATCCTGTGAAATGACTGCAAATAATCATCTAATTTGATGGGGTGGTATTTGTCACTTTCCACTATTACTGAATAGCCCTGTCTAGCTTTTCTATATCCTAATGCAAGAGACTGAAAATTCAATAAAGAATATCTTGGAACTTCAGGTTTTTTCCCTTCTGTTTGAAAAATGGTAAACTGACCTATTTCCCCTATAATAAACAGAAACACTTAATTTAGGAATGACAATTTAACATTTAGGTGGAAACCTTTGCAAGAGGGAGCAAGGTTTGACCAAATTGAAGACTTAAGCATTTGGAATGAATTTCATCTGAAACGTATTTTCAAGGCTGGTCATATTATTAACCTAAAGTCATAACAGGTGAACAATGCTCCATTCTTTCAAATAAGAAAAAGACCAGAGTGAACCAGATTAAATAATATGTTTATAGCACAAGCTAGAAATTGTACAATGAATTCTGCAGTGGGGCGACCACATTACCTGATGTTGTACATTTAATCCAAATCAGAGAGTCACTGTAGTGATTGCTTAAAATGGAAGGAAACCTTAACATATTGCTAGTCTGAATATTTCACTGTTCCCAAAAATGGATATTATTAAAGTATCATATGAGGAGAAGAAGTGAAGGTGGCAAATGAAATGTTACCTTATGTTTTATTGGCAGGAGTTCACATTTGAAGGAGCTTGCCTTCTTTTTTGTTTTAAACATTTGAAACGAAAGATATGAAAAGTTCAGTTAGAATCCCATAATGTAAATTGGTACAAGATTTAATTTCAATTCCATTGCCAATGGATTCAAAAGCAGGGCCAAGTTTCGGGTGGATCTTTTTTTCCTCCTCCCTACTTTTTTTTTAAAAAAATTGGCAGAGTAACAGCTGTGACTAACAGAAGATGTGCAAAAGAGCTTTTGGGAAGAAATGCAGTGCAATCTCATTTTTTTCTGATACAATAGGCCTGTTCCTGTTCACTGCAGAGCTGTTCAGTTGGAGCAGAGTTTGGCAAGGGTTTTCCATTAGGCCCTGGTCCCTTTATGATAGCTTGTTCTTTGTACCTCATGCCAGCCATTTTAAAAAATGCCTTTAAAAAAAATCTGATTAGCAGCAGGTACAGTCTGACCTTTATCTTCCTTTTCCTTGTTCCACTGTTCGGTTATGTCCACTATGTGGTCTAGTTGTGGAATGTCCCACATACAGGACTCATGGTCCATGCTCTAAAAATCATATTGCTTCCTTAGAGACCAACTCACAATCAGCCCAAGAAACCAGAAAGCCTCCATCTTAAGGAGTAAGGACAAATTTCTAGGAGATTTGGGGTCTGTAAAAGTAACCTTGGGGAACAGAAGAAAGACCACAGTCAGATAAAAGTACAGTAATACTAGGCTTGGGCAGAAATATAATTTGAGAAAGCTTCAGACATGACCCTGCCTAGTTCTCTTTGAAGATAAAGAGGAGGGAGGCACATTCAGACCTGCAAGGTTCTGTTAGTGTAAGCTTATAATAAAAGTAGTATTAGCTCTGATGACTTTGTTTTCCTTGTCTGATCTACCTTGAAGGGCTGGCATCAACCTTGCAACTGTTAGCCAGCTGTAACTGTTACTGCTGCAATACAAGTAACAGTATGTAGCATTTTAGAAATTTTTGACAGTAACTTTGAATTAAACCTGTGGAGACATCAGCTTTTTAAAAGATCCCTAACATTGTTGAGTGTGTTGTGGGAGATATAGCATATTTGTAAATCATGCTGTTTTTAAGGTATGAACATTTGGAATTGTTCTGGTTTTGATTTGTCTGTAAACTAAAGATAATGCCATTGTCATTTATAGATGACCTTTGAAAAGGCTGACATTTATAAAGTCTTGTTATAAACTATGCACCAAGCCTATTTTCCTGTTTTCATTTGTGAGACATCCAGACAACCAATTATTCCTTTTCTAGCAGACAACGTGGTCTCCATCCTAACCTGCACAGGTTACTAAGTATTCTTTCTTCCTGTCTCTCACATTTTGTTAAAATTTATCAGACAATTGTTTTGGTTTATGTTGGAGAAGGGGCATTACACTCTTACCTTTTATTTTAGAAAATATATACACTTGAATTTTCCTGAGCATATGATCCCTTTCTTGGATGTGCATGTTGTCTGTGTGTGTGGGGGTATTTCTGTTGTGATCTACCATTCAGGTTGTGTTAGGGGGACAATAAGAAAACAATATGCAGTTTCCTAAGGAATCTGTTTTCTCTGTAACACAGGCTCTATTTAATAGGTTAATCAGCCATTTTTTCCCTGATGTATAACATGTCAGACCGTTGGATGTGTAGAATTCTGAAGTATTTCTATATTTTTTTTAATATTTCCTTTCCTAATTGTTATTTTGTTTTATTTATTCACAAAAGGAACAAAGTCTTCAGCAATATGGAGAGAGAACGGGGAGAAAAGAGCCTGAGAAATTACTACAGTGGGAAATGTGCCAAATTGGGAACAAATAGGTTTTATAACATAAAGCGGCTATTTCTCACTCACTCTGACCCATTTTCCATTTGAACAAAATAAATAAATAGATGATGCTATAAAAAATGATCACACACAAATTCTTTTAAAAAGAATTTATTGAACTGGTGTGGTGCTTTGAAAAGGCTTCTACATCTGTGAGATCTGACTGGCTCTGTTTTTTCAATTATGTAATGTGTTATTAATAACAGCTACCAAATAATTTATATTAATCCATTGGTGTTTTGGTCTACGTCAGTGCCAGGGGCAAAGAGAACAACATGGCTTTGTTACGCCTTCTGAATGACACCAGTAACTAAAGCATCCTTTCTTTCAGGTAGCTGAACATTTGGACTGAGCATTCCAAATACCAATTTTCTAATTAAAGGCCAGCTGTCCTGCTTCCAAAGATCAAAATTCATGGGTGGGTTAAAAAACACTGGACTGAGTCCAGCTTTACTGGCTCTGGCTGGGAGGGCAAGTTCCCACCCACATCAAAAGTTGCATCCCAATGTCTCAGTGTGGCTCAGCTGGACTCTATATTGCCATACCAATTAAAGAGATTATTTCTCTTGCTTGCATTTGGATTCTAATAATTTAAAGCATCTGTTATATATATATATTATTAGACCAACAAATATTTAGCATGTTCTACAGGCAGCCATTTCAGATGTGCCAAACATAAGTTGTAGGACTAGTCATACATTTTCCTAAAGGATCAAAAATAAGGTTATGACTGTATTAAATGTAGACTGATTACTGCAGCAGATTCTTCATAAATACTTTTCAAAGAGTCTGACATTTTCAGCTAAGTGCTAGCCTCACTTTAAAGCAGGCATCAAAGATCAGCCCATATCTCTCTCCGAGTGTATCATTTCACAAGTTGCTAAGGTTAGAACAAGATACACACATTTATAGTTTTAGGAAACATTTCACTATCTAAATTGAATTCCCAAAGCTCACCTCTTTGTTTGACCAATGTCTGAAATCAGTTAGGGCCTTTTCCAAAATGGCACCCGAATGAAGGAAACTTCTTGGGATGGTAGTTTTTCTGTTAACTTTGGTTTTCAAGGTACCTAACATTCATTTGTGCTTACAGACAGTTTCATCGGCTGCTGCTTTTATGTATCCTTATTTGGATTTCAGAGGCTTCCTACTGCTTTTTACTGCAGGTTTTTCTGCTATTTTGGAGTTTGCTTGAAAAGGCAAGGCACCAATAAAACAAATATATTTGCCACTGAGTAGTTTATTGATGGTTGTGATGCTCTAGGTTATTATTCTTTTGTTAAAGCCAGTGTACATTACTCTTCTTTTCATTCACTGTGTTATTAATGTTATTTTGTTTTCTTGTGTGCCCTCCTGGTTTGTTGATCACAGACAGGTGATTGTCAGAATTGAATCCATTTGTTCAATCCCATCATCTAGAATAGAATAGAATAACAGAGTTGGAAGGGACCTTGGAGGTCTTCTAGTCCAGCCCCTGCCCAGGCAGGAAACCCTACACCACTTCAGACAAATGGTTATCCAACATCTTCTTAAAAATTTCCAGTGTTGGGGCATTCACAGCTTCTGCAGGCAAGTTGTTCCACTTATTAATTCTTCTAACTGTCAGGAAATTTCTTCTTAGTTCTAAATTGCTTCTCTCCTTGATTAGTTTCCACCCATTGCTTCTTGTTCTACCCTCAGGTGCTTTGAAAAATAGTTTGACTAGAGAAAGCCTACTCTAAAGCCTCATCTCCTCATGGAGGTCTGTGTGGCATAAATTAGATGGCTGGCCTTCTCAGTAGAAATCCCTGCCTTCTGGCACACCTTTCCTTAGAAGTACCTAATTTTGTGCAGAATTTTGGAAAAGGGTGAAACCTCTTTTCTGTTCTTTCAATGCTCTTTTGATTTCAGGTAACTAACAATGATCTCTTGAGTTTTCTTTACTGTTCATCTTTGGGCAGATTTTTTTGGTGATTAAACAACTACCAATAAATTATTCAGTGGCAAATATATTTCACTTGTGCCTTGCCTTTTCCAGCAAACTCAAAACCTTTTACCTTTGCTTTGATTTACATTATTATTAGTGTAATGTGCAAAACCCAAACAATTGTGCCTAATGAATAATCTGCGGTTTAGTTATCCAGGGTAAATGAATGATGCAAATAAAGCCTCTAGCAAGCTGTATGGTCAAAAGAGCACGAATCTGAGAAGCAACCTTGTAAGCTTTTTTGTTTCTCCTTTGGGGGGGAGGGGGCTTCTTCATTGGATATCACTTCATAATTTGTAGTACTGTACAGAGTTACAGCCCCTTCAATGGGCACTTGAGCTTCCTGTATTCACACTGAAGTGCCACATGCATCAAAGCACCCATTGTGGCATCCACTTGCAAACACTGGATATACACCCCTGGCTACCCTGCAGGAGTTGCTCACACCTGAATTAGTTATAAGGAAAACATGCCAAGCTCCCAGTTCAACTTACACTTTGCTGCAGATTGCCACAAGGGAAAAGAAGAACAAGCAACATTTCTTGTAGCATCAGGCAAATGAGAGCATTTGACTCCCAGCCGCTGGGTTTTGCGGAGGCGGTTTTCTTTTAATGAGTCAACTATTGTTTACTCAGTGTCACCTCTTCCTTCCCTTTTAAGTGTTCAACCCATTTTAATTAAGAGGGATAAAACCAGAATATTTCATCTTGCCAAGGAGGCAGGCCTGAAACACAGCTGGGGTGTCTTGCCTTAATACCACACCACACTGCTTGGGACAATCAATTGCCATCATTCATCCTTAGTTTACAGCACAATATCCAAGTAGGCAGGTTAAAGATAGCTTGAACTATGACAACCCCTCTGGGCTGCACACAAGTCGATCCAAGTTGACTCGCGTTAGCTTCTGGGACATTCATTCTGGTTCAACTTCCCAGAAACACAAAGCCATGGCAAAACCCCCTAAGCTTTGGCAGGCAAATTAAATTTGGGACCTTCTGGAGGCCAAAATGGGCCTTTGCTCAATGTCTACATAGAGTGTCCTGAATGATGACAGCCAAGCAGGAAGCACTGATTGAAATTCAGCTGTTACAGGAGTCACAAGCAAATGAAAGTTTGTATTTCTTTCAGGTTATAACCATGACAGTCACCCCAGCCTGCGATATCCAGAGGGCTCATGGTAGATGTAACAGCAATTTTACAAGGTTGTTTTTGAAGGTGACAGACTTTGAGCAATAACAAATAAAGCTATATAAATCAGGAAGCAGCACAAAATGCCACTGGCGGTGTTAAGTTCTGCTTTTCAATCAAGGGCTCCTCACCCCTCTGTGGCATGTAAGTCATGTTTGTATTAGCCGATGACACTCTGCAATATCTTCACTTTTCAAGTGACGCCAAAGAGGCTGTGGAAGTCCTGAATTGTGGTCTGGATTTAGCAATGATTTGAATGTGAAGTACCAAATGGAATCTCAGTCCAGATAAGGCAGAGCTCTGGTTGGTTGGTGGGCATTTGACCTTGGATTCACCATGCAGTTTGTTCTAGGTCATAGGTGTCAAACTTGCAGCATCATGTTGCTGTCACGTGACGTTTTGCAATGTTTTTTTTCCCTTTGTGGAGCAGGGGTGGCCTGCATGTGACGCATCCAGTCTATGGGCCATCAGTTTGACACCCCTGTGAATATGAAGAATCAGGTATGCAGTCTGAACGTCATTCAAGACTGACATGTTTTGTTCTAGTGCTGGCTATGGTCAGGTACTGCTTTAGCCAATTTGGCTTCTGCTCCACTTGCTTTTTCCCTGGAAAGAATGGATTGAGCCACCAAGATGAACTACTACTATTTCTTCTTCTTCTTCTTCTTCTTCTTCTTCTTCTTCTTCTTCTTCTTCTTCTTCTTCTTCTTCTTCTTC
>WNWU01000040.1:10202154-10235031 GCA_012654045.1 Ptyas mucosa
TGGTTTGGTTTGGTTTGGTTTGGTTTGGTTTGGTTTGGTTTGGTTTGGTTTGGTTTGGTTTGGTTTGGTTTGGTTTGGTTTGGTTTGGTTTTGCAGCATTACAGAAGTGGTTTACCTTTGGGGACAATTTTTTTTTTAAAATTCCCCATCTCACTGACAGCTCTAGAATTCGCAAGTGGTTTTTCAGGTAAATATAAGCCAGGGCAATAGGAATCCCATGAACAAATTGTGCAGTTACTTAAGAGGTATGGGAGACCACCTGGTCTCACAGCAATAATGAAATAATGAACGCTTTGTGATGTAAATGCTCATTTCTTTCTCATCACATGGAATATGAGGCATATGATTCAGAGACTTGGATCAACTCAACGATACACTAAACTGATACACTGATAAATCCATAGCTCTTGGGGACAGGCAATTAATTCTTCCCTTAGGTCTTGCCAGTGAAAATTACTCTTCACCTAAGATGTTATATACCGGTATGTATTATGGGAAGATAGCAATTCTTATTTTCCTTGGTGAATAACTTCTTATGCTTATTCTGGCAATGCTGTTCCCGGTTACAAGTTCCTAACTCCTTATTCAAACACTTTTTCATAAAATAGCATAAATAAAATTAATATCTGTGTAATAATGCTGCACTTAAAATTAAGCATAGCATTATCTTGCCATCATATATCTCCATAATGTATATACGCTGCACTTTTAAACAAAACAATGATTTGCTTTAATAAAAATAGTTATTTTCTGTAATCTACTGCACTGAAGACAGTTGCAAGCCACTGCTTTTTAAAAAAGTTCCCTCTTCCTCGCTCTATTTCCTTTTCTTTTCCCTTACCCTCTTTCCCACTGTCTTTATTTTCATTTGTATTTTATATTAAGAAAAAAACAATTATTATAAAAACATTTTCATGCAGAAAAGCCTCTCATAGTGCCTGAGAACCATGAAGGATAATGAACACAAAAGGCAAATGCATTATTTCAGATAGAAAGTCGGTTTGGTCTAGCGGTTAAGGCGTAATGCTAGAAACCAGAAGATTGGGAGTTCTAGTGCCTCCTCTGGCACAAAACTAGCTAGGTGAGCTTGGGCCAGTCACTTGGGAAAGAAGGCATAGGCAAACCACTCCTGAAATGTCACCTGGAAAACTATAGGGATTTGCCTAGGCCAGGGGTCAGCAATCCGTGGCTCTGAAACCACCTGTGGCTCTTTTATGCCTCTGCTGTGGCTCCCTGTCGCTGGTCAGTGCCACAATTTTGAGAGGAGCATCTAGTTAGAGGATGAAAGCATGGTGTGCCAGAAGGAGATTCTATGGCAAGAGGTGGGTTTTCTGGTTGGCTCCACAATTGATAGGGCTTTTGGTTAGGACAGGCAGAGGGAACTACACTAGGAGGAGATTCTATGGGGGGGGGGACCGGGCTTCCAGTTAGCTACAGAATTGAAGGGGGGGCTTCTGGTTAGGACTTTTGTGGCTCTTTGAAGGTTTAAGGTTGCTGACGCCTGGCCTGGGCAGTTGCCAGGAGTCAAAACTAATTTGAAAACACACTGAAACCTTCAGATCAGTCACAAAGAATGGATTGTGGAAACTAAAAATTTTTCAAGTCTTCAGCTTCAAAGGGTGTCATTGTTGAGATCTTAGAGAAGACATGATCTTTTATCTGTATTCCCAGTAAAATAAAACATTGCGAGATGGCTGTGTGAATGAAGATTTAGCCTAGTTCTCCTAGGCCGCATCTCTCTACTTACACTTCAAAAATGCCCATGGGACACAGTCACAAAATGACCATTGATCTTCTTGGGTATAAAGTGGGACTGGTTATGCACATTCATTTCCGCCTCTCATATATCCCTGGCAATTCTTCCACACGTCTCCCGGCCTCCAGGCCAGTCTAATATTGGAGTCTTTGGGGAAATGCCTGCTTTCATGCAATCAGTCAGGAAGGAAAATAAATAGAAAGCTGTAAGAAGAGGCACTTCCCAGACAAAGTCCAGGCCAAGCTTGATTCAAACATGAGAATCAAGAGAAGGAGAAGGAAGGACTGAATATCTTTTTCTGATAGGGTTTTAATAGACACATTACGCAGGAACCTGGTGTAAATATTCTCAACATTGAAACCGTTCCAACTCATCTCCAGCCCCACACACATTATTATCATCTTGATTTACAGCTGTCTGGATTTCACTTGACGTGACAGTATTTTATCAGTTCAGGGAACTCATGTAGATAAATGGCTCAGCTTCAGAGAGGTAAACACATGTCAGTCCATGACAATTATTTCTTTCATTAAGGATGAAAGTGATGGATATGATCCCAATGGTTCAGTTTTGGGGGTAGGGACAAGTAATTTTTTTTTTATCATCTAGACGGGAGAAACCAGATTAGTGTTCAGTTTTAAGATGCCCCTCTGTGTTGTGTTTACTCTGTTCTACAGGTAAGGATCCACAGAGTCAAGTAGATGGCTTCATACTTCATAGTAAACCATAATCTGATTTTCTGGGTTCTGCTTTAGTTGATTCTGTGAACCCAGATAGGGTGAAATGTCAATCTTAGTTTATCCTGAAAAAAACCAACCATCATTCATAACCATGATTAATCAAAACATTGTTCAATGCAGGGTGTGGAGTCAATGTTAATGGAAAACTAACAAAACCCCATGAGATACAAAAAAAGAACAAGACAAGGATGCCAATTGTCTCTGCTCCTGTTTATTTTAATGCTTGAAATAAACTTGAATAGGGATATAAAACATGAGAGAATGATAAAAGTAAAGGTCAAAAAAAAAAGTTAAGGACATTTCTGATGACTTGTGTTAGTTTTGGAGGGTCCATTATTCTATAGAATAGAAATATTAATGGGATTTTTTTAAAAAAAATCAAATAATTTAGTGTAGTAACAGGTTTTATTAAGATTAATAATCAGAAGATAAAAATGTTAAAGGAAATGTAAAAATAGAGGATCAAACAGAACTGATGAAGAAAAAGCAGTTTTAAGATTGAGGAAAAAGTAAAATATTTGGGTAGCATTCTAATGTTATATAAATTGTATGTTATTTCAAAATAATTATTTTAAGCTACAAAATGAATTTAAAAAGACCACATTAAAATGGAAGAAACTACAATTTTCTTCGCTGGGGAGAATTTCTGGGATAAAGATGGATGTTCTTCTTAGAACAATATTCTTGTTTCAGCCAATACCTGTTTTAACAAACTGATATACATTAAACAATGGGAAAAAGGTACATCTAAGTTTGAATAGCAAAGGAAAAGACATGAGTTAAGGAGGGTTTGAAGCCCAGGGTGCAACACAGACAGCATGAGTTGAAATTGGATGGGACAGAAAACACCACTTTTGATAACTTTCAAATCAGAAAACACAGATGAAGGTTGCATTGATGATGGCTGGACATTGGCTGACAATGACACCAGATATTTCTGCCCTCCAAAATGATGGCCAGCTCATGCTTACACTGGGATAAGTTGGAAGAGTAGATCTGCCTTTTGTCTTCTCATCTTGTAGTAGTATTGGAGGCTGTGCCTAAGACGAGTTTATTTCTACTATAAGGAAAGAACAGAGTAGGAAGAGCAACAATGGAAAAGAGGGAAAGATTGATAAGCCTAGTTAACGATTTCTTCCAAAAATTATTAACCAGTCAACAATTGAGAGTTTCCATACAGTCTGAAATCTTTTACTCGTTCTTTCACACTTCTCAAAAAGAACTTCGATCAAATTAAAGTTATCCAAATTCTTGTAAATTTCCATGTAAGAGTACAAAAGACCTCTTATTCAGTACAGTGGAACCTGAAGCTTGTATATATAAATGAATTATCACACTTGAATGGCATTGCTGAGTGAGAGAAACAATTAAAGCCATCCTGTTAACATTTTACAGGTTTCAATTATCTTCTCAGTGTACCCTGGATATTGATCGAATGTCACAAGCAAATTTCTCAATCTATATTGATGAGTGGCAGCAAAGTCATTAAAAGCCTTTGTAAAAATATATTATGCAAAAAGAAGATAAACAGTATCTCTTTTGAAGGGTTTTATTCAGAAATGCATATATTGTTCTGCCTCATGTTATAGAGCTTAATGCTTTTATTTCCATTTTTAACCGACAGTTTTGTAGAAATGGAAATAAAATTTTGTATGTTCAATTTGTGTTCACGTACTCACACAAACACATCAGGTTTTTTTTTTCTAATGAGCATAATTACTGGCTGATTTAAATTTCTTAGATTTGGATAATGAGAAAAGAATGGGCTCCCTGAAAATCCATTACCCTTATTCCTAACCTGCCATCCAAACAAACATACCAAGTGGCTCTCTAAAGGTTAATATTTTCAGACTTTAAAAAAAAACAAAAAACAAATGAGGATAAGAATAGGCAGTTAAGAAAAAGGAGGAAATCAGTTTTCTTCGGAAGCCTCAGCCCTATTTTCAATCTTAGAGGGAGAAAACTAACATTTTTACCCTCAAGATACTTACAAATGTAATTCTAGGCATGCCTACTCCAGAGTAAAGCCTATTCAGAAGTGAGCGTATATAGGATGAACTTCAAGTGCTGTTTCACTGGTAAACACAGAAACGTGCAAGCAATGCAAAAGACACCTCAGCAAATCAAGCTTGCCTTCTGGACACCCCCATGTGGTTTTCTTGGCAGAAGTCTAGAAGTGAGTAGGCCAAATTCAAGCAACTGGCTTAAAGATAACCCGTCCTGATCCTGAAATGAATGCATTCCACTGTCATGTGGAAACTCACTCTCTTCATATTATGATGTTGAGTCCAGGGTGCATTTTAGTCATTTTACTTTAATGTGTTTCAATGAGTTTAGTAGGACTTTTATGTGGATTACCACAAAACAGTTTTGACATTTTCAGTGGAAAATCTTGAGTTTCTTCAACAACCTCTCACCAGAAAATAGAAAAATGGTTGGATATGTGTGTGTCTTGCATTCCCGGGCTCTGTTATGTTTGGGAGGAGAAGGTTCAGTTAGGGTGAATGATAAATTCCTAAATCTTCTATGTTTATAATCTCAGTAAGGGTAATTGCAACATGTCGGCATTTATTCATTGTATATTATTTCTTCAAATGGGGCTGTCCTGTCTTCAGCCTCAACCACATGCTGACAGTTTGTGGTTTTCAATTTGCCTTGCCGAAGGTTTATTTGCTTAACAAAGAGCCTTAGTTAGAGTCTCTCTTTGTCAAATTTCCTGACCTGAAATATGAACTGTAGCAGATGCATAAAGAGAAGAGCAATCTGGCAGGACAAGGGGTATACCTGCTCCAACTTTGTAGCCACAATCCCCAAGCTGGTATTCTGAGCAGAAAACCAATCAAAACATCCCCTTTTTCAACTGGGTCCAGAATTCAAATCCAAGCAGTGTATAGGGACATGTTAATCTGAAGAACAGTATGGAGACAAGGAGACTTCAGAACTGCATTCTGGCCCATCCAAACTCATGGTTTTAACAAGGGGGACACATTTGTTTCTTTATAATGAGCTGTCCTGGGAAAAGGACTGAGAGACAATCTCCAGCTGTCATTGTTATACTACTATTGCTATTAAGAAAAACGAGAAAATAAGGTTTGATCAGTTTTGCCATTCTATAGAATATAAGCCTAGAAAAGCACCTAGTAGAATTAGAATATTCTTTATTGACCAAGTGTGATTAGATACACAAGGAATTTGTCTCCCGTGCATAAACTCTCAGTGTACATACAAACAACAGAGTAATACAAGATACTAATAAAGATACTAATAGGAGAAGATAGTAGAAAAGATGAGAAGGATAATAGTAATACATTCCTACTGCATGGGTAAATATCCTTAGACGTAAGACAGTATTGTGGGAATTAGATGTTCAGCAGAATGATGGCAGGAGAGGAAAAAAAACTGTCTTTGTGTCTAGTTGTTTTGGTATACAATGCCCTGTAGCAATGTCCTGAGGAGAGAAGTTGAAACAGTTTTTATGTCCAGGATGTGAGAGGTCTGTGGTAATATTTACATCCTGGTTTCTTGCTCACTTTTAAGTGACCCCAAAGACCGTAAGGAAATCATCGAGAACGTTTGCATTCTAACATTCTTGAAATGTCATAACATAGTGAAAAAGCTACCTATATTTCAGGGCGCAGTTTAAAATATGTGAAATCACACAGCGATATATTACTTATATTAGTGAACTTTATAACAACCCTGTAAAGAAGGCAGGTATTACTAACCATAAAAGGGTAAAAATGCCTTGCCGAAAGCAATGTAGCTATAATGGGAGCTGAAAGAAAAACTTGTTCATTCACAGATGAATCTCTTAAAAAGGTAAAGTGTCCTTCAATTACATAGAGACATCCAAATATCCTTCTTCTCACCATACAAAAGTGGATTTTCACTGCTTTCTTCCAAGATGCTTTGTGACTTCCCATAAAACCCTGCAATGTTTATGCAATCCACCATCCAACAACTCACCAAATCCAGCTTTGATTTGCTTTTGAATTAGCCCGGGTTTTCTAGAGTCTAATATTAAATGCTAATCCATAAGCCATGGTTTCAACCATTACAGCTGGGTTCATAAATAGGAATATACATTCCTATATGCATGGCTCAGTATGACTTCTATGCAGTGGTGAAATCCAAACCGGTTTGCTCCCGGTTCACTGGCCACACATGTGCGCTGTGTGCCAAACACGTGCTACATGCACATGCGCAGTGCGCACCAAATGCATGCTCCTCACATGCTCATGCACAGTACGGGCCAAAACGATGTATGGGAAGGTAAGTAGAAGCGAGGGGGGGGATCAGCTGTGGCACACGATTTAGCTTTGCTAGAAAGCAGGATTTTCTGCTGATCCCCTCCCACCCCCCGCTGTTCTACTTACCTTCCCAAGCCTCCTTTTAGTGTGTGCTCTGCACACACACATGTGCAGTATGTGCCAAAAGAAGGCTTGGGAAGGTAAGTAGAACAGCAAGGGGGGGAAATCAGCTGTGGCATGCGATTTAGCTTTGGTAGAAAGCAGGATTTCCGGCTTTCTAGCAAAGCTAAACCGTGCTGCACAGCTGATCATCAGAAATACTGGTTCGGAGGAACCGGTAGCTTTTTTTTTACTACCGGTTTGCCCGAACCGGTAGTTTTTATCACTACCAGTCCGCCTGAACCGGAGCGAACTGGTAGCATTTCACTCCTGCTTCTATGTTTGTTATCCAACAAAAGTAAAATACAAATATGATGCAATTTATGCATTAGTACAGGGGTGTCAAACTCAAGACCCAGGGCCCAGATCTGGCTCACAGGGTACTTAGATCTGACCCATGGGGCCGCCCTGGAAACAGCAAAGGAACAGCCCGCAGTGCCTCTGCTAGCAAAAATGGAGCTCAGGAGCCCGTGTTTGCTGGCAGAGTGCTTGGGCCACCACAGGTGCCACCAACACGACGTTGAGCTGACCATGCCAACCCTGGCCACTCCCACCCCAGCCCACTGAGGTCAAACACAACCCTGATGCAGCCCTCAATGAAATTGAGTTTGACACCCTTGCATTAGCACATAAGTAAGTGCAATTGGTAAACCCTATTATTTGATAAAAATATATTTATCTGCCCCTCTCAAAAAACCTTTGCCTGAATAGATTTTCACAATACAGAAAATTGCACAAGAGGGGAATCCATCCTACCAAAAGAGCCACAAGAAAAGCTCTTTTATTCCCCCTCATCCAGTGAAATTTCAACATACAGTAGTGGGAACATAACGATGGCTTTTCCATCAAAGCAAAAAGCAGAAGGTACATGTGTAGTGGGGATTCCTAAAGCTTCCATTAATTATTATGGCCTTTAGAAACTTAGCCAATAGTCTGAATTGCGCACAGAAACACAATGCAAAACCTGGCATGGTTGTAGTGATGTGATCAAGGAAGTAAACACCTGGCAACATGCTATCTTTGTCTGAATCAGCAGCAGTTTTTAAAAGTAGATTCATCCAGAACGTATGGCAATAATCCAAATGAAATGTAAGTTTATGAAGATGAATATTCACAGCACTTCTTAAAAAGCCAACGAATGCATGCATTCTTAAAATACAGTTGGGAAAATGTATCACTAGAAGAAAACGTAACAATCATCATGTGGCATACCAAGTTTACTTTTATATTTTATAGTACTTATGCAGACTTATGTGAAATGTTCATGCACATATGTTCTTCAGGGCTTCCATGTTTAAAATGCACATTAAAGATGTTCAGGCCATCTGAGAAACACCATTTGCCTTTAGTTAAAAAGTTAACATTGAAAAGGCCTACAGTACATGCATACAAAATATTTAGGCGTGCGTGATCTAAGGGCCCCTGGTACAGTTTGTCCATTCATATGTTTCCTCCACAAACAATGGAGGGTAGCACTGAAAATCATCTTCAGATTGTCCTATTGCACATTGCTGAGTTTGTCCCCTGCAGCTAAATGACAGGCACTATCAAACTGGCACTCTGTTTCCCTTCCAATTTTTAGTAATGAGTATATATTAGCTCAGCTTGTTTCCAAGAAGGCGTTGCTCATGTTCTCATTAAAGTCAGCCGAATTTCGAACGGGATGGTAATGGAGATAGAAAAGGCTGAAATCCCAAGGCACCCCTTAGGGGAATTTTGCTGCCAAGAGTGTTAGAGGAAGAAGAGGGGGAGAGGGAGAGAAAGGGGGAGGGTTGGAGAAAGGGAGAGGGAGGGAGGGAGAGAGAGAAAGAGAATCATTGTGGCACCAATTAGCTGGACACGCGTCCTATTCCAAGCTTGCAGGTTCGTGCGTTTTAACGCTTCCAGCAGCCCGAAGCCCCTACCCGACGGGTAAGAAGAGGCCGGGCACTCCTCGCCTTCTGCCCTTCCTGGAGCCGCGCCCCTTAGCTGCAGAGTTGAGTCTCGACGGCCCAGCGAAGGTGGTACCAGAGTGTCCGCGCCGCTCCCTTTGTCCCCGGTAAAGGCGAAGATGATGAATGCGCGAAAGGATTAGCAGCGGCGCCCGGCTCAAAGCTCTCCGAAGCTGCCGGAGCCCGGCGCTGATAGGACAGCTGGCGAGAAGGGACACCCAATTCAATTTGCTCCTCATTTGCATACATATGACAACCATCTGTGCTAATAGCACTGCAATGTCTCCATTAGGCTCCCTTCGAGTGTACAGAGCTCCACTTCGCTCCAATTAGGCTTTTAAGTGGGAAAGCTTAGCGCATCAATATTTGCAGAGGGGACAGGACGGCTCAGCGAGCCGTGGCGCTTTCCGCTTTTTCCCTTCGCATCACAAGGACTGTTAGGCTGTTCCATTGCAGCCTAAAAAAAGACGTCTAGGAATGTGTTGATAGCCTATACTCTTCCTGTCCCATCCCAAAAAGATTTCGGAATTAGATCATCAGAAAACTGGCTTGTGCTATATAGGGTGATCCAGCCGGTCCTTCTAGGAAGGGGTCTAGTTCCGGGGTCTCCAACCTTGGCAACTTTAAGACTTGTGGACTTCAACTCCCAGAATTCTAGAAATTGAAGTCCACAAGTCTTTGCTGGGTGAGGAATTCTGGGAATTGAAGTCCACAAGCCTTAAAGTTGCCAAGGTTGGAGACTCCTGGTCTAGTTCACCCAGAAGGAAAGCATCACTCCCTTCTTGGCCATCTTAGCCTATTTTGAAAGCTGGATCACAAGTCCCAGCATTGCCAGTCCTGCAGCCTAAGCAAAAGCTGGGGGGGGGGGAGGTTTGGCACTCCACAAATCTGGAGGATGGTAGATGGAAACGGCCATAAAGGGCTTATTCATCCCGGCTCTGCAGAAGCAAAACAAACAGCCTGCGAAAAGGCAGTTTCACATTTGGAATGGTGCTCGTTTGGCGTGCTCAAGATGCGCGTCATTTATTTGCAATTAATGTCGTGATTCCGGTGCTTGATGCTCCTTCTCCTCCTGTTTAGAGGAAATAGCTTTAATGTTTGTCCATGTTTACCTCAGAAAAGCCTTTTTTGTTGTTGCTGCTTACTTTATTTCAGTGTCCTATGTAATCAGAGGATGGTTCTTGGATTTCAACATTAAGGCATTCACATCATATTTTTTCCCTCTGAGAACTCAAGGTGATCCACATGGGACTATCTCACCAACCATAATATAAACAGCCCTGTGAAGTAGTGTGGAATGGGATAAGTGAGTCAAATGGACAGAGTCTCTGCCCAAAGTTCTCTTCCTTGTCTTCCAGGGACACATACTAAGTTATTTATTATATAAACAGTTCTTTCCATCTTACCCAGTCTCTGCCCTTGCTCCTACTAGTGTCAGAGTTTGTGAAGGCAAGCTTTTTCCTTATGTTTTTTGCTCGCTTTCCTCCCACCTTAAAAACATGGTATTTTCCTCTTCCTGCCACCAAGCCAAAGCGAGCTCTTTCTCCTCAAAGGAATTGAAGGGATGATTCTAGCTCACTAGCATTAGTACAACATAATGGTAGCATTCAATAAATATTTATTTAAAAAGTAGATATCATTTGGCCGGCGGGCCTGGACACCCCAGAGTGAGACAGAGCCTATTGAATGGTTTATTCGATTGTTGTCACCAGATGAGTGGGGGTTTATTTGCTTTGTAATTTCGGGTTTCACTTCTGTAACCCACCCAGAACCATCATGAATGAGTTGGGCAGCCATATAAATTTTCCTAATCAAAAAATAAAATAAAAATTCCACACAGAGACAGGAGCATAAAGGAAAATGCTCTGTCCAAATACGTATTGTTGGAGAAGGAGAACTATAGTGTGTATAGTTTCAGCTCATTTGAGCTCATCCCTGTACACAGCTAAAGTATTTCTTTTCCCACTGGACATTTGCCAATTCAAACTGAAACCTCACTTTTAGGTTTATATAGCAAACTGAACAGGAGATGTCTGGGCATCCACTTTTAGTGTAGATTTAAAAGAAAGTCTGTCAATCAGGATACTGCCCAGTGAATGTATAAGGCTTCAGTACATGTCCTCTGAATATCAGGAGAACTGTATCAAATTATAATTATGAACTGCTATTCTTAAACTAGATTTTAATTGTTATTTAAATATATGAGGGGCTTGATTGGGCCTTTGCTTAATTGTAAGAAAATCAAGATAGTCCTCATGTTTGTAGGCATCCAGAAACAATTCTAGAAACGATTTCCAAAGGTTTGCTTAACCTCTTGACAATCAATCAAGTTAAGCTTTTTTTATTTTTAAAAAACCCAGCAGATATTGCTCAATGGGCTTCCCATGAGTAATTACAGTCTCTTCATTTTATGGCAAGTGTACAATCACCAGCCTTCTTTTTATGTCCCCACAATTTAATTACGGTATGCAACTTTTGCTTCCTTTTTATAGAAATAAGCAATGTAAGCACGATGTATCTATGCTTCAAAAAAAAATCCCTATACTTACTCCTTCCAGTGACCTTACCATGTTGCATTATCTTCCTTAATTAATCAGGCCACATTATTAATCAGGCCACATCCTGGACTTGGGAACAGACCATTAAGCATGTAACTACATTTAGGAACAGCTTTGGAACTGGTGTTTATTCTTTTGGGCTCAGTTGCTCTTTTGGGCTTTGACATTTTTCCAACACCCCTGGTGACTATTCCATGATATCCACAAGGGACTGCAGATTCTGCAACTGAGATAGCTATTATTAGCTATGGGCAATGAAAGGAAAACACTGCACTGCCAACTATTTTAATTTCTGAACAGGTGAATCAAACAGCAAAGACCAAGAGACATCAATTATGCTAACTTCTGACCACTGGGGTAGGATCAGGATGTATTAGTCAGGAAACTCCTAAATATGACATTACTGTGATTCATTTTCTTCCACTTCCTGCATCAGCTCTTGCTCTTTTCTCTTAACCCAAACTCCCTCCCCCTCCTATTTTACCAGGTAGTAGCTGCCGCTGCCATCTCTATTTCTCCCCCCTCTTTTGGTACCTTGATTTCCCAAAGGGCCTTGAGGTGACCCTTCAACTTTCAGAGTAGCATAGTACTGTGAATTTCTTACGATCCCACCTCCTCCATCAGATGCTTTTGATTGGTCAATTCTTAGCATTCTTTTTAACCCAGCCAGGCAATCCTGAGGCTTTTCTGTGTTAGGACTTAGAAAGTTCTTCTTCATTGGGCCATTTTTTTGTCATCCGATTTCGCTTGTTTGCATGGTCTTTTCTGGTATGACCTATTACTGCACAAACACCTAGTCCTCCATTTCTAAGGGGTTCCCTGACAGGGGGCATTAGCTGGCCAGTTCCTTCTCTTAGAGTCCCCCTCTCCCCTGGGGACAAATTAGGTTTCCTGTCAGAATTGTCTTTAGTACCAAATTATTTTTGCCTGTGTTTTTTGGTTTGTGCTGATGGAGAAATACATTTCCCCAGTGGGCTTCAATAGTTTTAAGGTTAAAGGCCAGCCCATTAATCTACCCCCTTCTTTTGTCAGTTTTCCAACCCACGTGCTCTTGCATTGCTAGGGTAATTTGGGAGGTCTGAGCAGGGAAAATATGCTGTAGACCGATACACAGAGAGACAAAAAAAGAAAGGTTGTAGTTCCCTCAATTGGGAAAGATGTGGTCAATAACATTTTTATATACTAGTTTGCCTCCAGAAATTGTGGATGCTTCGTCACCGGAGGTTTTTAAGAAGGGATTGGACAGCTGTTTTTCCAGAATGGATGGTGTCTCTTGCTTGAGCAGGGAGCTGGAGTAGAAGACCTCCAAGGTCCCTTCCAACTCTGCTATTCTATATTCTATAAAACTACAGCTTATGTCCTCCCCTCCTTGGTTGTTTTACGAATTAATTTTGAAATTTGATCAGATAAAACATGATCTTCCAATCTCTTCAATTATTATTATTTATTATTATTTATTAGATTTTTCTTCTCCTTCCGGACTCAGGGCGGTGAACAGCCAAATAAAACATTTGTATTACCTTGAAATTGTTGGTGGAAGGTTGTAATAATGCTTTAAAGAGAAGCAAAACTTTTCCCTGTGATTTTGCTAACAGATTACTAATTGGTTTTCTATGGTATTGATCAATGAAGTTTGCAACTTGAGTATTATATGGCTCCCTGCCAGCGGCAGCCCTGGGCATCATTTTTGCATGTCTCCTCCAACAACATGTTTTCTGGAGGTACAAGAACTGGAAAGTGAAGAAAGAAATTAAAGGCTGCTCTGGGAATATACATTCAATTTCAAACCAATATATACATCTTGTCTTTCTTCCCAAGTTAAGTATGCAGACTGGATCCTTGGCACAGACTTAAAATTTGGAATCCTGGCCTCAAAATGAATCAAAGTAATGATTCTGAGCATCTCACAATAAGTCTAAATTGAGGCTCTAGATTGGGGTGTCAAACTCTCAGCCAGTGGTCCGGATATGTCACGCGCTGGCCATCCCCAGTTTATTAAAGGGGGGGGGGAGTTGCGATATATCATGTGATGACAACGTGACACTGCGAGTTTGATACCCCTGCTCTAGATGAAAACAGCTCTGGTATTGTACTTGCACCTTAAACATCTGCATATATTATCAAGCTCCAAGTACAAAGTGTCATTTTTTTGGTGCTTTTTACACTATGTTATAGATTCCAGCCTCAACATCCGAAGCCATGTTGCAGGAAACAGATAAAAATGATTGAAGTGGGTGTTTTTTGCTCTGTCATTCACTCTCATTTTCTGCCTTGGCAGTGTGTTTGCTTTGAGGTAGCTCCTTTTTATGAGATGGATCCCAGTACAGTATAACACCAACAGCTGGGAATGTGTTATACTCAAAGTGCCAACCCCGTCTTAAGCCCCAAATACCATGTCTTGTCTTAGCAAACAAAAGCAATTCAGTAAAATATCTTACAATGTTTAGACAGAGCCCACAATTACTGTACTACCCGCTTTGTTTAAATAGCACAACAGTTGCATTGATCTTCGAATTAATCAACTCTGGAATAGGTATTTGAAACTTAAAAGCCACTCACCAAGTCAATGCTGGTGGAAACAATTCACTCCCCCCACTTTTCCCTTTCTTGCCCTCTCCCATTGCATACACATGCTAACACTATTTGTTTGCACAGCTCTTTGTTTATATATTAAGCCGTAGATTTAAATGGCATAAAGTATATCAACCCTCACCCCATCATCCTAGTCCTTCATGACCCTAGAAGTCGTTGTCCCCCTTATCATGCCACCAGCATTTGTCAACATGGTTTTGTGAAATTCCTATGATCAATAGGAAGTTTAAACGGGTATGTTAAACTTGCAGTTGGACTGTCACACCCTAGTTATTTTAGCTGTGCATTTTTTTCCAAATGCTGAAGGGACTGAAGTGTCATTTCTCTAGCCCTTCCTTGGCTTCATTTCAGCATCCCTGCTCCCCTTGCAGTCCTTGGACGCTGCTTTTTTAAAGTGTTTCCCTGTTCTAGAATCTCAGCCGTACAAGACAGACCAGACTAAAAAGCCAATCTCATAGAGGCTAGGAGTATTTTTAATTGTAACAGCTATAGGAACAAAATCTTGCAAGTCTGAATGTGTTTATCCCTTCTTTCGTGAACTACAGAGGAACTGGTCTGAAATGCTTTCTCAAAATTTGTCACTTGACCTAGGCTCAAAATCTGCTTACCTAACCATTGCCTTGGCAACAGCTCTTCCTCCTGCCTTTCAAGGTCGGTCCCTGTGTCCTTTACACAGATATCTCAGCAGGTCAGGGATTCTCAGTCCAGACAACTTATGGCACCCTCTTGGATGTTCCTTTGTTTCTCCTTATTCATGTATTCTTGTTTGTAGGGTACATGAAAACCTTTAATACTCTATGGTGACACTCTATATTAAAATAAAAATGCAGCTAGAGCTTCATTTTAATTTGTTGTTGAATCTTAAATAGAACTGACTTTTCCACTTACCAGTTAGTTGGTGAACCTGAATGTGCCTTTACAGAATATTTTCCTTTAACTACTTTACTTGTATTTTGAGGTACCTGCAGGTCTCAAAATACCTTTTGGAGCCCAGACTTGATGCTAAAACTTTCTTTCCATACAGTATATACATACAAAGCATACAAAATACCAAATAACTGAGTTGTCAGGGACCTTGAAGGTCTTCTAGTCCAATGCCCTTCTCAAGCAGGAGACCCTATACCATTTTAGACAAATGGTTGTCCAATCTCTTCTTAAAAGCCTCCAGTGTTGGAGCACCCACAAATTCTGAAGGCAACCATTCCAGTGGTTGATTGTTCTTACTATCAGGAAATTTTTCCTTAGTTCTAGGCTGCTTCTCTCCTTTTTCAATTTCTGTCCATTGCTTCTTGTCTTGCCTTCTAAAATATTATCTCCTTGCAGTGGTGAAATCCAATTTTTTTTACTACTGGTTCTGTGGCCGTGGTTTGGTGGACATGGTGTGGCTTGGTGGGCATGGCTTGGGTGTGGCAGGGGAAGGATACTGCACAATCTCCATTCCCATCCCACTCCAGGGCAAGGATACAGCAAAATCCCCATTCCCTCCCCACTCCTGGGGGAAGGATATTGCAAAAATCTCCATTCCTACCCCACTCTGGGGCCAGCCAGAGGTGGTATTTGCCAGTTCTCTGAACTACTCAAAATTTCTGCTGCTGGTTCTCCAGAACCTGTCAGAACCTGCTGGATTTCACCCCTGTCCCCTTGTCCAGTATAACAAAAGCTATCCAATATTATAAAAGCTATCCCCTTGTCCAGTTCTTGCCTTTCCCACATAAATAATTTCAGAACAATTTGACTATAACTAAATATATATTTATTTTGATCTTTCAAATATGATTCACCTTCTGGCCTAAATCTCTCTTTATTTGATCTCAGGTATGGTAAATATGACATAAAAGATGTATATATGAACTACTCACATTTTAGAATATTAGATGACTTACTGACAACAGTGACTGAAACCTAGCTGTTTTTACATACTCAATGAAAACTACATCTGTCCTGAAGTACCCCTGCCCAAAATGCAGAAAGGCAAGCCTTTGCATCTTCTCTCAACTTGATAGAAAGAGTGGGAAGGTTGTGGGGGGGGGCAAGAGGAGGGAAACCATTTGCCCTGACATCTAAAGCTTGGATTAATTAGGTTGTTCAATGGGGTTTGACAATATCTGAAGCGGCACAAATTTCCTTGAAAGAGGTAAAGAGGGAACAGGGGAATTGTTCTCACCCATGTGTCAGACTCGCTACACTGCCCAGGAAGCATAGGTTCTCTGATCATGCCCTCTATGCTAGGAGGTGATCATTAGTGAAACAAGCTAGGTAGTGCACTAGCTCACGTGCACCAAAAGGTCTGTGATTAATCAAATGTCCCTGTGGACATAGTAAGTGATTTGTCTCTCCACGGCCACAAGTCCAGTGCTTGTAATCCTGTCACATGCCAACCTCCCATGGACATGGTATGTCAGAGGTCATAAACAGCTAGGGCTAGCCCATTAAAGTGGAATTTGCAAAGCAAGCTTTAAAAGTGACACACCCAGGGCCTATTGTGTCACAAGTGAGAGATTTAAAACCATGATAAACCTCCAGTCTTAAAGAGTACATCTCTTGACTCTTTAAGGAAAGTTAGGAGAAGTGTTTGTAAAGGCACAATTGGATATTAAAGATATCCAAAGCATACATTGGTAGTGAAGAGAGTAATATAAAGTGCTGAGCTTCATGCCTGCTTTTCAGGCTTCTAAAGTCCCTTTAAAAAAACTCTTCCCCCAAAAAAGCAGTTTAAAAAAAAAATCTTACTCTGGTCCAGTGGTGGGTTGCCCCTGGTTCGGACTGGTTCGCAAGAACCAGTAGTAAAACTGGCAGGAGGCTCTGCCCATCGCCCCGGATGTTGTTATTGGTGATCTGTGTGTGTGCAGAAGCAAGGCGCATGCGCAGAAGCACACCCTTGCTTCACTTGCACATGTGCACAATCCCATTGCGAACTGATAGTAAAGGTAAGTAGAACCCACCCCTGCTCTGGTCATATGTATAACCTAACCCTATATAGGCCACAGGTCTTCCTACTGAAGTTCTTGATCTCTCAAAACATCCTAACTGCACCTGCTGCTATCAAAAGTTGTTCATCTCTAACAAAGGTCAATCTAAACAAGGATGGATGGAGGAGAAAAGGGTTCTGAAGGATTAATTGCAACACAACTGGCATACCTCCCAATTCACCCACTTAAACAACAACGGATATTGCAATTTTCAAGGCATATTCTTTGAGAATGAGCTTCAATGAGAATGAGTGTTAATGGGGGATGCAAAACCTAACCCTTCTTTTAAACAGGAAAGAATGGCATGGTAGGAAATGTGGTGTCTTTCATGCTGAAATTGACATATCAAGAACAATCAGGCACTAGTTGTCCATGCATCTGTGCTCTCTCTCTCTCTCTTGCCCTCTCTCGCTCTCTCTCCCTCTCTCTCGCTCTCTCTCCCTCCCCCCCTATCTCTCCACTTTCCAAAGTCATTGCCAATGAAAAGGAAGAGGTAACAAATACTGATAGAATCAACTGAAAGAACATCTGGATTAGTTTTGCTCCCTTTTCAACTGAGAGTGAAAGAAAGAAAATAAGGACATCACAAGCTAGGACTCATCTGGTACAATAATCAAGGATATAATTTTGCCCTGAGGTTTCTAATATGAATTAGGGCAGATTGTTGCTAGCAGGTTGCCTTGGACAGTAGCTAAGCAGCAGATGGAGGCCATCCATGAGCTAGTTATTTAACCTTCTGAACAGAGTCCCATTAAATGGAGAGGATTCATGGCCATCAGGAATGGCACTGGTTACATTTGCACTGTATGCCAAGCGATGCCTTTACTTCTCTTCACAGGCTCCCTTAAGAAAAACAAAAATAGGTTACTCACTCTGGATTCTGCCACCCCTTTAAACTTTCTGGATTATAGATAGGCATGAAAAGATAGGGACATCTTTTCCAGATGTCTCTCTCACACAAAAAGTGGAGAACGTACGTTACAGGCATCCCATTAGCATTCAATGCTGAGACAACTTGGAGACAGGTAAGTACTGTATGTTATTAAACTATTTATTTTAATTTGTAGATATAATAGCGTCCTTTGTTCTCTCTGCTGTTGCAGATTAAGACAAGTACCTCTTGTTACAGAATGGCAGTCCTTGACCATTTCTTGGTTTGAATTGGAAGGCACTGGAGCCCCCTTCTCTACTTGGTACCCTCCAGTTGTTATTGGAATGCCAAATTGCTGCTTTCACAGCCGTTGCTGGTTATGGTGGCTACGTATTAAGGGACGTCTACAGTAGTTCAAACATCTGGAGGGCAACTCCAAATCAAGGATTACCTCCAAAAATATATATTGCTGCTATTTTTATCACATATTCCTGCTTGCGACAGGCACATCACATATTCCTCCTTGTGACAGTGCTAAAAAAGAAGCAGCAAGGAGGTGCCAAAAGCAGCTGTTATGCCAAGAACACAAACTGTGGTTCTCTTTTTTTAAAAAAAATCTTCATCTCAAGTAAGTTTGCTTTGATTGGGAGCAAAAAAAGCAACTTCAGCATTTAAAAAACAATTCAGTGATGCAGGGATAGGAAAATCACATAATCAGTGTTTCTTATTGAAAATGATGGGAATGCTTGGAGAAAATAGGCTCATTTCTTTGACAGATTGATCTTTTTCTGATGTTTTAAGCAAGTGGGTCAGAAGACTCACAACTGAATGCCATTCTTTCTTTTTCCTCCACTGTCTGAAGGTTATTGAAACTCAATCTACAGCAATAAACCATGATGTTGTGGCTCAAATTCCTTGGTAAAGAATTATTCTTCTCAACCAAAAATGCTGCTGTTTATGGCCATAGTATGACTTCTTCTTAGAAACAGTGAACACATTTGGTATCACATTCCCATCAAAACCACTGTAATATATCCTTGGGGTGTTTTCTTTTTATACAAATGTGACATTGCTCTGTTGCTACCCTTGTTGACTTAGGCTCTCCTTTCACCAGCTCTAGGTAAACAGGATAAGAGGAAGAATGAATTGGCAAAGGTGGGAAGGTAAGATCTCAAGATGTTGGTCACTGAATTCATAGCTGATTAGGAATTTATTAAAAATGTTCATTATGGTGAACATAATTTGTGATGATTTGTGGCATCCTTTCACATAAGAATGGAAAGGTCACAGGAAATAAAATGTGGGGCACTGTCCAGATTGGCAGTAATCATTTGTCTGCCACAATGTGCAGTTTTCTGTTTTCAGAGAAAGGATAAACCTAGCAAGGGTGTACAAGGAGTTTTACTCTTCATTTACATGGTTGACCATGGTTGATCCAAACCAACAAAAACAATCAAACAACACACACACACACCCAACTAGATTAAGTCAGATGGCAGTTTTCCTCTCAAAGAGAAAGGAAATGACAAATAGGACTTATAGATTGGTGGCACTTCTATATTGTAGCTGGGAGAAGAAAAAAGATATATGCAGGTATTCACCTGCACCTACATTTTAAAGTTCTTGGTACAGCATATACAATATTTCAGCAACATTTACCGGTAGTTGATGCTTAATATGCATATGATTTAGAAGGTGATCCTTTCTCACAAAGCACTTTTGTATATTTAAAAAGCAGGAAATATATGTATGTACACATCCTTGAATATTGCAATGTGGTAAAGGTGTATCTGATGAATATTTCTTTTTTAAAAAAATAACAAGAGTAGCAACTGACACATGGGAGACTACCTTCACCCAGGATGAATGAGTGGGAAGCAAAAAAAAAAAAAAACAGATAGCAGGTGGGTTATCGCAAAGAGTTCAAGAACAGCTAAGGTTGATAAAGCTATTACTGTTTCTTTGTGCAAACAGCTGTACTAGGGCCACAAAAAACTAATTCAATTTTAGCATGTGATGTGCTTGCTTGTGGAAATTGCTCCCTTCTGGACAGAGATCTGCAATCTAATAGAAGTGATTGAATCCGATTCTCATTGGGGCCTGATGGAACAGGTCATTAGGCAGATAAGTATACAAAGTAAGGTGTATCAAGTTGAAGACATGCATCTTGAAGGAACCTATTGGTGCAAATAAGGCCAATACTTTTTGCTCTCCCTCCAAAGTTTCAGGGTTGTGGGGTGTCTATATGCAAGCCAGAGGGCTCTTAAAGAACACATTGGAATAGATATTCCATAAAACAATGGTTTCACAAGCAGTAGTTTTTGACAGTAACCTTGTTGCTGCAGAAACATTTGAACAGAGCCTGAGGCAAACTAGAAAGTGATCAAATGGATGAGTGTGAAGAATGTCTTAACATAGATGGAGTAAGAAAGAATGCCGGCAGAATAAAGGTTGACTATTTGACTTCCTTTGAATACTCAACCTTTTCCCTGTCCTGAACAATTTGTAAATGACAGATGTACCCATTTCCCCTTTTAATATGCAACTTCATTCCCTTAGAAAGGTGCCTCCTGTGCATGCCAGAGAAGATGGATGTGCAAAATGGACGGATATGTTCCACAGTCTGCTCAGTGGTCCTTTTGAATGATATAGTACGTCTCTTGCATTTGCGATGGGCACGTGTTCATGATGTCTTTTCCTGGCAAGAATCCCTGCTTCACAATCTTTGATGGTGTTTTCAGCATGTTCCTCTGTGCTGCTTTAAACATCGATGCAGTTTAAGCAGCACTTGCCTGGGTCCCTATTGACTTCAATCTGAACACAGAATGGATGTTGATAAAACACACCTTGATATTCACTTTGGGAAGCAGGAAAATCGTTTCCTCCTCTTGCTTGTATGAAAGAGGTACAAGCACAATCTGTTCAGAGACCCAGAACTTAGAAGAGAGCCAAATCTGCCATGATCTCAGCCAAGGACTCAACTGGAAAAGGATGGTGTTCAGGATGGTGGGGGGTGGGGGTGGCACAGAATGCAGGCAATCAGAAACAATATAATCAAGGACGTGGTTTGGCTGTCTAACAGACATCTTGTCTGCTGCTGCTGCACTATTTTTAAGTTCTTTGAGCCATTTTTCATGACAAGACACTGTGTCTTGTGTGTGTAAGTTAAAAGGCTAAGCTGCATCAGCTAGAATTTATGACCGTTCTGAAAATGACTGTTCTGCGCAGTACAATAGTGTACATTAGTAAACAAAAGAGCATGGACACACACTCATCTAGGTCCACTTACTCAGAGTAAGATCCCTCAGGGAGCAATAAAGCTTATCTCTAATAGCTTTATTACCCCACAATCTGATCCGATGGGTCCAGGTATGATTGCCATTGTTGCATAAAGAGTAGAGCAATAACAATAGCACTTAGACTTATATACCACTTCATAGTGCTTTTTACAGCTCTCTCTAAGCGGTTTATAGAGTCAGCCTATTGCCCCCAACAATCTGTGTCCTCATTTTACCCACCTTGGAAGGATGGAAAGTTGAGTCAACCTTCAGCTGATGAGATTCAAACTGCTGAATAGCCATTTGGAATGCAATGTTCAAAACCAAAAACAAAGCAGTATTAGTAGGAAAAAAAAAAGAGGTAACATAGCATTAATCAGAATTATTTCAATTAAGGCAATTGTACATTATACCCCAGCAAGCCCAGTGATTCTCTCAAGCAGTATCTTGCATTAAAGGCATCTGTCAACATACACCAACTTTTCTGGTAATTCACTGGAAAATGGGAAATAAAAGATCATGGTTTTGCTTCAGTTCATGGAAGATGTAACTTCTCCACCAACCTCAGGGGTGCTCTGTCCACAACAGTCCAATGGATGCTGCAAGAGGAGACAAGAAGACTAGTAAGGCAACCATGGGAAGTCCCCAGTGCTGCCTACCTGTGACAGTTTTTCTTTCCCTGGTCCTTGTTAGTCAGTCTCAAGTTCTCACAAACTAAATCTGCTTGGTCTGGAATTAGAGTTCAAAACAGGAACCACAATCTGATTGGATAAAATAAATTCTTTATAGAATTCTCCTCCCAAATTAAAGTTGCCGTGTCTGGAGCTAGAGTTCAAAACAGGAACACAACCCGATTGTGCAAAATGAATTCTTTTATAGGAACTACTGAAGTACTTGGTAAGAAGAACAATGAATCAATTGATTAGTCAATAGCTGTGTCAGGCACGTTTCTCAGGAAGAAGGGACAGTTAATCTCCATGGTATTCCTTGGGTGCTGCACAAGGACAAGACAAAGATGGTAGGTAAAGATACAAACAGAGGGCAATCTCTCTTACTTTCTTTTGTTCACACACCTGCACAGACACGCACACACACACACACACACACACACACACACTGTCCATAATCTATGCAGGTGCCACTCAGATATTACTGCTGAAGAGAAACTATAATCTGTCCTTTTTTGCTTAGGCAATGGCAGATGAGTATTGCATGACATGGAAAAATGGGGGTAACCCCAAGTCACTGAAGACCAATTTTGTCGATGTTTAATTATGCACATTCCTCAATGACTCTGGATGGCTTATAATGATTGGGTTAAAACAATCATTGTAAACAACCATCCTGGGAGGAACAAATCAGATGTATTAAATCATTACTGATGTTTAGTGGAATGACATATATAAGTAATACAGAGTCTGCTGACTTTAAATTCCTTTCTGAACACCAGCATCTTGGGGACATACTTTTCCACAGGGCTGACAAGGCAATTATTGATTAATAGAAATAATTGGGGTAAGGGTGTCATGCAAATATCCAGGCTGCATGCCATAAAGGGCTTCATAGAAGACCACTAGCACTTTGAATTGTATCCGGAAGTCTACTGATAACCAATACAGCTCATGGAGGTAACAGTGTTACAAATATATACTGAAGTATGTTACTCATGCCACTGATTCTGGGCCAATTGTAACTTCAGACTGTTCATCAAATGAACCCAATATGGATCCTATAGCAAATTAGAGACTCTGCATTTCAGCTAATGGCCTATCTAGAATTCATACTGTATTCAAGTCTTGAGAATGCTTTTCATTTTGCCCAGCCTTCTATTCTCCCTAACATTCTCTATACCCAGTTCAACATCTTGCTGAATATATTATACTTCCCACTACCATCATCTTCAATCCAAGCATGGTTATTGGGGGTCAAATCTGGAGCCTTTGTTTTGAAACATATACAAATTAATACTGAGCTTCAGTGTCCTTTCTTTATACGTGCCTTACTTTACAGGTGAAGCTGTCAAAGCTAGATCTTGGGTATCTGTATTCAAAGTCCTAAGACTTACATTCTGTAGGACCATAGTACTCTCCCCTCAGTGTGAATGTGGGGTCCAGTGTCGAACTGTAGATCACTTCATAACTGGCTATAAGCTGCAGGGCATATACCAGTCCAATATCTGATTTTTTTAAAATATAAACAATGCTGTGCTTAAATGGTAAAATGGCCTAGATATTGGTATTTGAACATAGATCTTTTAAACATATATATTTATTGTATTCTACTAATCTAGATGAATTGTGTGCTTGTGTGTGTGTGTGTGTGTGTGTGTGTGTGTGGCTATATTGCTATATTGCTAGTCCATGTATGATATGCCATGCACTAAATAAATAAATAAACTGCAGGACCAGAAAGTTAAGAAAAAATAAGATAGTTCTATTGTTCCTCATTGGGTGAAATAATGCTTTTTCTCTAAGGACAGTTATTCTAGAAAGAATCAGGTTGCTTTTAAAATGCAGTATTACACAATTTATTATGCTGTTGTGATGATTAGAATATAAGAAGAGAATGCTGTGACATCTGATATCGTTGGAGTGCAAAGGTAACAAGAAGCATAGATAGACTCAAATACAGCTTCACCACAGATATTCCTAAACCTGGATAAGAAAGGAGAAAGTGTAGGCATCAGGCTAGCAACCCAACTCTAACAACAGCAGCAGCAGCAGCAGCAGCAGCAGCAGCAGCACTACTGAAGAATTAATGCAATTCAATGAGATACTTAAAGGCAGTTTGACAATACCCTGTGATAGTGCTTGATGAAAACTGCAAGAAAATCCAGTGTCAGATACAGAGCTCAATTCCAAAACCACCAAAAGAACACAGACTTGGGTAGAAAATTAACACAATTGCTTGATGAATTTGATACTTACCATGTATTTGTACCTCCTGAGCATAAAGGTAAGATTTTTAAAAAAGTGACAAGATAGTGACAGCAAGACCATTCAATTTTCTGGAATGGATAATCTACATGTGAATTGTGTTGGTCTTTGGTGTTGCAAAAGTAGACAAGAAGGGGGATTACTGGATGTAAGCCAGTGGATAATCATAGCAAGATCTCAATCAAAGCTTGCAGAGACAACCATCATCCAAGCTTAGGCACCAACTGAGGATGCACACGAAGCTAAAAAGGACATGCTCTATGAACAACTACAAGATACTTTCAGTGATATACCCAATCATAACATTATGCACAAATAGGCATCAGCCAAGGATGGGAACAAATAATTGATCTGCATGGATCAGAAGCACAAAGGTGCAACACTGGAGAGGTCTTACTGAATTTTGTAGCATCAATAATGTTTATGTGGGAAACATCTACTCTGCAGATAAAAATATTATCACACACACACAAAAAGAACCCCATGGCTGTTACCTAATTCAGCCTTTAACAATGAAATCAATGGCTTTTCAACAGCAAATGATGGCAATCAGCATTTCTAGATGTCAGAGCATGTCACAGAGCAATAGAACCAGCATCCCCTTAATCATATCATTTAGATCCTACCGAAAGAAGAGGCAAGACCAGCATACAGCTTGCCCTTCTGCTGTTGAGAAGCTAAGAATCATGTCATTGCTAAACAGTACAAACTCAAAGCTGAAAACTGGTTTCGGCAATTGCAACATGAAACTGAAATTGAAGATCAGTGGAGATGGTTGAAATAAACACTGTCTGAGTGAAGAAGAAACAATTGGATAAAGAAGAGCAATATAGGAAGAATGCTGCACACAAGACAGAATCTGGCAGTTGATTGATGAAGACAAAATCACAAAGCTGCAAAAGCACCCAAATTACTAAGTGACAAAGCAAAAATCTAGGGAAAAATACCGATCATTGGACTGTAAAGTCAGAAGAAATTGCCAGGCTGACAAGAAAGCATGGCCGGGACACAAAGTAGCCAAAGCATAATAAGTAGCAACAAAAATGATACCCAGGTGCTATACTGCCTTGTTCAGAAATTAACAAGAGCAAGAAGTAATACAAATCTTCCTACCAAGGGCAAGGATAGGGAAATATTGCTTAATAAAGAACAAGGGACATGTTGGGCAGAGTAAAATTTGGTTAAGCAGTGAACAATTGAAGATTATACAAGTTGGTAATTGTCAAGGAAATACATGGACACCAAAGCATTCTACTTAGGAAGCATCACCTCTAATAATGAAAGCATTGAGGCAGTTGTTAACTGCAGCTTTGGAAAAGCACAGCAATATTCCAATGAATTTGGGATATTTGGTGCTCTCTGAGTTTGGTGGTTTTCTTGCAGACATTTCGTTACGAAATAGGTAACATACTCAGATGTTGGTGATCTTACCTAATTTGGTAATGAAATGTCTGCAAGAAAACCACCAAGCTCAGAGAGCACCAAGGACCCCACAGTTCAATTCCAAGCTACAAATATTCTCTTCTATTGGTAATGGCACAAAGTACGATAGTAATAATATGTTTTGTGTATATATTAATGTGTAATGAATAACAGTAATATGTTAGGAGAGTCTACAGATCTGGCAGGGAAAAGGACATAACAGGAGCCTGAGTGGCATAGCAGGCTAATGCCTCCTACTAAAGGCAGCATTTAACATCCAGCTGCCTGCAATTACTGCGAGTTCTAATTTCACCAGGCTCAAGGTTGACTCAGCCTTCCATCCTTTCTAAGGTGGGTAAAATGAGGACCCAGTTGTGGGGGCAATAAGCTGACTTTGTATAAATATACAAAAGTATGAAGGCTATTGCTTAATGCATTGTAAGCCGCCCTGAGTCTCCGGAGAAGGGCGGCATATATAAAGTCCAATAAAATACCACTACAATGACCCTGTCAATAGAAATGCCAATCCAATGTTAGAAGTTGCAGGGCAGGGCTAAGCTATTGTGGTAGCTATTTTGTAATATAGTCACAAATAAAGATGTTATTAAAGAGGGTGGGAGAGAGAGTGTCCTCTCCCATAGATACTATTCATTTTGGTTGTTTTTATCCCCTCCTCCCCTTTTTCTCCTTCTTCCCAGAGCTGGTGTGAAATATAATAAAGACAGAAGAACTTCAAAATGATAGAAGGCCCAAGATAGGAATTTTCTCTTCCAAACAGGCATTTGCTAGCAAGAGGAGAAAAAGCAAGAATTCAACTTTCTTTTCATTCTATTTTGCTTCAGTCTTTCTTTTCCATTTCATTCCAGGACCTCCTTTGGTATTTAGGGTTTTTTTTAATGTCATAATAAATTAATCTAGAGAACTATTCAAAGTTTTTATTATTTCTCTGAGAACACAAAGTTTCCTCTCTTCCCCAAGGTCCCTGTGATGTTTGTTGATGAAATTTATCTTATTTTGTCTGCAAAACCTGTGCTCTAATGAAGCTCTTGTACGTTCTCTTTCTGGTGCTTTATGACTTTCTCAATTTGGTACCACATTAGTCAGTGAGGCTGGAGTCCAGCTCATCAGCTATCTAGCCAAGTAATAAATCTACTAGGGGAGTGTGAAAACCTGCTTCAATTAACCTGATGAGCAGTTTGGGGAGCAACAAGCTGGTAATTTTCAGTATTTACATAGTGACGGTGCCAGATCTAAGATGCGAGATACATTTTTATGCAATTTCTTCTCAAGAGGTATGCATATATTTGGTGAATATCTCAAACGCTAAGCACAAGTCAACTTGTGTGGGTAATTTACTTTATTTTACTAATTTACCCTGCAATTTCCCTTATACCAAATAAGAGTTTTTCATTATGAATCTCAACATTGAGGCTTGCCTTAGCACTATAGTGAGAAAATATGCCTCTCGCCCCAGATAAAGCCAGTTTTCCAAATCTCACCTGCAAATCAAATGGGCAGAGCTGTTAGAAATTATAGGTCTCCTTGTTTATCTGTGGTCCCCTGTGCCTTAAGAGAATGGAGGACTCCTTGAAATAGCATGGAAATTGATATAGAAGCTAAAAGAGAAAATATGAATTTGAGAATGACTCCCATTTCTGTTTCCCATAAAAGTCTTTGTTACACTCAAGAGTATTCTGTGAACTGAAGGATCCAGGTAGATACCCAGTACTGTGCTATGCATGATGCTGATGAAGAAAAGGAAGATCCAAACTATATAACCGTTTTCTTGAATGGTTTGGTATAAGATGGGTGGCTATATAAGTCTATATAAATTAGACATATATAATATATGCTTGTGTATATGCATGGATACATACATATGGTGAGAGGTAAGTGTTGCAAAAAGACAAATGCATTAAGTTTATTTCCAAAGTAACATTTGGGGGCATCTTGTCCAATTAGTTTCCTTTTACTCATGGCTAGGATAAATCATCTTTCTGTCTTTCTATCTTTCTTTCTTTAGCTGCCCATCTCACTGCAGGGTGACTCCTATGCTCTAACTTTGGGATGATCACACTCACAACCTTAGATTACAATTTGTAGAGTTTCTCAGTCATCCAGGTCATGGTTGTCCAAAAGGAAAAAGCACCTTTCCGTCTTAGATTACAATAGTCAGTTCTACTTTAGAGAGTTGTCATTTTATAAGAGAGATTATTTACCCCATCCATCGTGCGCTGAAATGGCACAGTCTAGCTTGATGACCTCCATTGCACTGAGATCACAAATCCCAATCTTAGAAGTTCTAGTTTCTCTAGAGCTAGATGATTCTAGTTTGGCTGAACAACAAAGAAGTAAGTTCTATTTAGCTCAATAGGACCAGCTCTAATGAATTCATCATCCAGGCATCAGGCAGCTTCTGTATATAGTTATGAAAATAGTTTGTGCCTCCCACAAAATGTTAATCTGCTTGTTTAACTCTGGATTAATGCTAACTCTCTATATAATAATAAAGTCTATTGATTAAGGCAACCAGTAGGCATTAAAAATCTCCATGGCTTACCTCATCAGTTAAGCATTCTGTTCTCTATCATATGCCGCAATGACAATGTGCTAATAGTCAGTGGTGGGATTCAAATAATTTAACAACTGGTTCTCTGCCCTAATAATGCCCTTCCAACAACCAGTTCACCAAACTGCTCAGAAAATTAACAAACGGTTCTCCCGAAGTGGTGCGAACTGGCTGAATCCCACCACTGCTAATAGTTGACGTAAAGCAGCTTTTGCTTCTGATGGTCTTGTATGGAGGTGGAATGGACATAAAGATGAATTATCAGTTTGAAAAATAAATGGAACAACAGGTTATTTTCATATACAGGTATTCCTTGACTTATGATCACAATTGAGCCCAAAATTTCTGTTGCAAAGCCAGACTATTGTTGAGTAGTTTTGCCCCCATTTTATGACATTTGTTGTTAAGTAAATCACTGCCGTCATTTAGTAAAATGGTTGTTAAGCGAATCTGGCTCCCCCACTGACTTTGCTTGTCAGAAGGTCACAAAAGGTGTTCCCATGACCCTAGGACATTACCACCATCATAAATTTGAGCTAGTTGCCAAGTTTCTGACTTTTGATCACATGACCATGGGAACGCTGGAACAGTCCTAAGTGTAAATAATGGTCATTAGTCGTTTTTTACAGAACCATTATAACTTCAAATGGTCACTAAATGAATGATTGTTCAGTCAAGAACTACCTGTGCACCAGTGGTGAAATCTAAAATTTGTTACTACCGGTTCTGTGGGCGTGGCTTGGTGGTGGTGGGGTAATGTGACTGGGTGGGCGTGGCCATTTTTCTTTTTACTTTTAAAACCATTAAAAAAATGGTTGTAAAAAAATGGTGTAAAAAAATGCTTTCAAAAGGCTCTGACAATCCCAGCTGAGTTGCCCAATCGGCAGAGGCTTTTTAAAAAATCCTCTGCCGATCGGGCAACTCAGCTTGGATCATCAGAGGCATTTAAAAGAAAAATAGGGTTTTTTTCTTTTAAATGCCTGTGACGATCCCCGCTGAGCCGCACGATCATCAGAGGCTTTTTCTTTACTTTTAAAAGCATCTTTTCCACTGAAGATGATTGTGCAGCTCAGCTGGGCATGGGGGTGGGCAGGGATTTTTGCTACAGGTTCTCTGAACCACCCGTCTCCATCGCTACCGGATCGGGCGATCCAGTCCGAACCGGGAGCATTTCACCCCTGCTGTGCACTGATTATGAGTATCTATTCCATAAACCCGGGAATGATTTCTTATCCTGAAATTGCAAAATGTTAAAGTAAAATGGAAAGTTCAAATTAGAGCTTGGATTTCCTTTTTATGTTTTTCACCTCTCTATTAGCACTGAATTTGCAAATATCCCCTGAAGGAAGTCTAGAAGCATTTTTTTTAAAAAAAAAAATAAGAGAAGTAAAGAAATAAAAGCCATCAGCTCCAAAAAAACCTGCTCCTTGAAAAGATAAGAGCCTTATCTGTCTCTCTGTAGAGAGAGAATGAATTCTACCACTGATTTTTTAAAAAAATAATAATAGAAGAAGGAGTTCTTCATTCCTTATCGTTATTTAAATTTTAAGCCCAGCAGTTGTGTGGCTCAAAGGTGATATATTGTGGCACTACAGGAGAAAGGTAATAGGCCTGTAGCAAAGCATGCGCCGTGCATGCAGCAGGCTCAAATTTCAAACCCTGCATCTCAAGGGTAGTTTGGAAAGATTTCTGTTATAAATGATGGACAACTCAACTATTTGCTCCCCATAGAAAAGAATAAAGTGAATGGATTAATTCAGAAGAATGGCCAGTTGAGTTTTGTATTGGGGGCTTTCTAGCCCCTGAGAAAAGGAAAGGCCTCTTTTCCCCATTCAAAAAGAGGTGGGAGCAGTTATTATTTCATCTTCTTTATCAAGAAAATAAAATATTTCCAGGAAGAACAGAACTGTGGGTCTCAGGCCCTTTCTTCATACAGAAGGAAGGAAAGCGTGATTGCTCCCTTCTTCTTCCAACGCAGAGAAATAGAATCTTTCTTCTGTGCAAAAGGAAGATTGGGACAATTTTCCTCTTCCTCTTTCTGAGTAGAAGTACTACTAGTACATATTGACAGCAGTGGTGGGATTCAAAATTGTTTACTACCGGTTCTGTGGGCATGGCTTGGTGGGTGTGGCTTGGCAGGGGAAGAATACTGTAAAATCTTCATTCCCACTCCACTCCAGGGGAAGGTTATTGCAAAATCCCCATTTCCTCCCGATCAGCTGGGACTCGGGAGGCAGAGAATAGCTGGGGGTGGGTCCAGTCAGTAGTGGTATTTACCGGTTCTTTGAACTACTCAAAATTTCCACTATCGGTTCTCCAGAACTGGTCAGAACCTGCTGAATACCACCTCTGATTGACAGCCTACCTTCTTCCCTGGTGGGATTATGTGAGAACGCTCCAGTGTTTGTCTGGATTTCACTTGCTTGACATTGTCTTCACTGATCTTTGTTTCAGGCAGAATCAGAAGATGTCAGAAACTGAATCTAAGATCTGTTGAATGTCTCTGAGCTACACTAAGCTTCCTAACCAATCCTCCTCAAGAGATCCCAGCAAAAAGAATCGGGCATATAAGTAATCTTCAAGTTATGACAGTAATCGGGACCGTACAATGTGTTTGTAATGCGCAATATCACATGACTTTATTATGTAGCAATGACATACCAGGTACTCCCCATTGCTGTTGTTAAATGAATTTCATGGATCATTAGCTAAGGATCCACCTCACTCTAAACATTTCTAAGTTTGGTCCCTCCCAGCCATGAGCCTCAGTTCTTCTAAGGTAAGTGTCTGTCTCCTTTTCAACTCCTATTATTTCAACCATCTCTGACCTTTTGGCCACCCTGCATCCTGCCTTGTGGGGTGGCAAGCAACCCCAGAACTACACAGGTCTGAGGCTCTTGCCATACTGTAGCTTAGCATGCTATGGCTCTAGAGCTGCAAGAATCCCTGAGCCACAGGCCACTGCAAAGCTGCAACCACTACTGAAAGTCTTGGATGCCCCAACCTGGTCCCAGCAGCATGGCATGCTGTGAAGTTGCAGATAGCCCCAGCCTGGCCCACAGCACCATATACACCTTCAGCTATCCTGGGAAGCCACAGCTGCCTCAGCCAAGTTCCAGGTGCAGTCACTCTTGCCACTCTGCACTACAAGGCCCCTGCTGCCCTGTGGTCCTCTCCATCAACTAATCTTCATTGCCTTTTTTATCCTACTGCTCAGAGGTGAGCCCACCCTGGCTCTTTATGAGGCAACTGCTGTCCATGTGAGCCATCTTCTCCAGGAATGAAGGCAGGACAAGGTTGCAGGATCCAATCTACGTTGATCACCAGGACCAGAGGTTTAGACTTCCAAGCTTTCAAACTCATGCTGGAGCCCATCCTTAGGGAATTTCTCTCTCCCAGAGAGAAGTTCCCTGAGGATGGGCTCCAGCACAAGTCTGAAAAGTCAAAAGACAAAACCTCTGGTCCTGGTGACCGACCCAGATTGGATCCTGCATCTTCCCCAGGTGTCATGAGGAAACCACCATGCATGACCTGGGGGAGAAAACTTGACCAGGAGTTGCCTCACAATGGGCGTGGCTGAGCATTCTTGCTCAGCAGTGGAAGCAAGTGAAGGTCAGCTAGGGTGGCAGGGACCACAGAATGCAGGGGGCCTAAGGAGCATAATTGGGTGGGAGAAATAGACAGGTAGAGCAACACAAGTTTCCCTATGGTCATAAGTGCAAACAGGCTGCCAAGTGCCTGGATTTTGATCATGTGACTGCAGGGCCACTGCAATGGCCATAACATCAGGGGTTGGTTGTAAATCCCTTCATCCGGAGCTGCTATAACTTCAAACAGCTACTGAATGAATTATGATTAAGCAAGGACAGTATGTATTACTTTCTTAATATTTGTGATTCCTGTTTGCAAATGCCTGTGGTGCCACAGACTTGGGTCCTGTTCTGTAATATTATTTGGGGGGGGAGGACTTGGGTCAAATTTGCTGTTTTTTTGCTTCTAGGAAGGCTAGTGAATATGTAGTATGTTTCTTCAATTGGACCGGAATTAATCTAGTTTATGCCTATTAAATTCTCTAGCAAACGGAGTGGTTCCCTTTTTTTTTCTGCAGAAGAAAGAATACAAAAATATCTCTCATCTTCAATTGGATGAACTTTCCTGAAAGGGTCAAAATCTTCTATCTATTTGGCAAGGAAAAGTATTATAATGGTAAGATGAATGCCACTAAGAGGCCAGACTTTTAATCTTTCCCTGAGGTTTGAAGAAGTTATTATAGTCAGGTGAAAAGATTAATGCTTCTATTATTTAATGTAGCTCACAAATTGCTAGGCTGTATAGCTCGTGGCATCTAAGAACGTCCAAGTTCTGAAGAAATGAAGGGAAGTTGTTACTATCTTGTGTCAGATAGAACTTTGAGAAATGCCAGCATCTTGAGAAGACCAAGATGTTAAAAAATGTTTTAGCAATAGGCAACGTCAAACCACTTCCATATTTTCATATTAGTAAGTTTTTTTCTTTTTTCCATTGTCTTTCTCCAGGTTTTTTAGAAACTTTCTAGTCTTCTCTGCAACTATGGGATTTTCCAGTAGTTTTGTATGCAGTTGCTAATGAGGTCTGACCCTCTTTAGCTCTTCTGAGTTTTGCCAAGCTCAGCTAGGTGCTACCATCTGCCATAACTATCTCTAGCTCTCAAAATCTCATTTAAAAGTTTATCTGTATTCTATGTTGTGTCATGAATATGAACACATTTTCTTTCTTTCTTTCTTTCTCTTCTTTCTTTTTTCTTTCTTTCTTTCTTTCTTTCTTTCTTTCTTTCTTTCTTTCTTTCTTTCTTTCTTTCTTTCTTTCT
>WNWU01000040.1:10235041-10267388 GCA_012654045.1 Ptyas mucosa
TCTTTCTTTCTTTCTTTCTTTCTTTCTTTCTTTCTTTCTTTCTTTCTGCCTTCAAGTTAGTTTTGACTCCTGGCAATTGCCTGGAGAGGTCTGGCAATGTTTGTAGAAGTGGTTTGCCATTGCCATCTTCCTAGGGCTGAAAAGGAAGAATTGGTGTTTGGTTGTGGCTCCAAATTATCTTACACATTTAAAATGGACAGTTTAATTATTTATATTGTGTGGTACTGCACTGTATTATTATTATTAGCTTTGAAGAGAATCAGATAAATACATATTTTAAAAAATTAAAAGTGACTGACATTTGAGTAAAAAAATGTGATGTAAGAGACAGGACAAGAAGCAGTTGGACTTACGACATATTTTATGGATGGATCACAGCGCCATTTTCAAATAAAAATATTCACACAAATTCCTTATGTGACTAGTCACATATGGCCAAGTAAAGTATTCAATTCAATTCAATATGAAAGAAGAATACCTACTCAAGCCATTTACTCTCCTCAGGATGGTGATTTTTTGAGACTGTGATCAAAGTCTATAATAATAAAAAAAACCATTTCCTTATTTTAGCAAATCTTCCACTTATTATTAACAATAGCTCCATCTTTATATAAGGAAACCCAGTCCCTGTTTTTGCTTTGACACTATCAGATTTAAGTTTATTAGTGGCTTGGCCATTGGTTCAATAGCGCACTGATAACTCTGCATTAGTCTTGACTGTTATGTATTGAGGGTTATTAAATTGGCTGGCAGGTGTATAAATCTATCAAGCAACACCTCCTTCTTTCTCTTTGCAGTTTATTTCCCTCCACTCTCTGCTAAGATACTACATAAAGAAAATAGGGTGTATTGAGATGTATTTCAGAAAGGCTGGCAACTAGGGAAGAGAATTCCAAGTGTATGTTTTTTTTAGTTAGGTGTTGTTTCCTGCAACAAAATAAAATCAGAATTGTCAAAAATGGAAAACTCAGAGAAAGGGATAGTGAGCAAGCATGGTGGGAATAGTTGCAAATGAAAGTAAAATAGTTGAGAAGATGAAAGAGATAAAAATGAAGAAAATGCTAAAGATGTCATTTTCCCATGGGGTGTTTTTGAATGTCTTCTCCTCTTTAATCTCTGGACAAAATATGTTATTTTTCTGTTCCAATTATATAAATATCTGACCTTGGACCTTTCCATTCTGAAGAAATGACAACCTGATTAAGTATACTGACTTTTCTATTGATTGCATAACCAGATCCTTTCTGGTTATCCATGCGTGATTGGCAAATGTTAAAGTACAGGGTTTTAAATTAATGACTTTAATTAATCATTAAGGTCCATTGATTTCAATGGATACAGTTCATGGTTGAGTAAATCTAGATTTCACAAATAATCTATTAGTTGCTCTTGGTGTTAGCGTTTTCAAGATAACTCTAAAGATTCCATATTCTAAAATTTAGGCTTGGCAAGAATTCTGCATATTTGTGTGTGTGAATGTGTGTGTGTGTGTGTGTGTGTGTGTGTTCAGGATTGATGTATTCTAAATCTTTCAAATAATGCTTGCTGCATATGAAGAAAGAATGTAGTGACTTGTCAGGTTGAGATTAGATTCTTCCAAGCAGGCAAAAGGTTTATTGATGGGTGATAGGATTTATAACTAATCTTCAGGGAATGGCAGAATCAGTTACAGAATATGGTTTATGATCTGCTATCCCAGCATATTATGAAGCTCATATGTGATTTAATTTCAGCTTTATTTATAACTTTGTTGTATACTTTTTCTTGTCTGAACTAAAAGAGTGCTCCCACAAGCAAGTTGCCTTGAGAAAGTCATGGAAATTGTGAGAACTGGGAAGAAATGGAACCCAATTCTATTGTTAAATCATGGATAAGTCTTTATGTCTAGGATTGGACAGACCGTGGGAATAATTCTTGCATTATTGTATAAGAGTTATTGTAATGATTCCCCAAACCATTATTGCATATGGTCAAGAGTTAATGAGCCTGCCTCTTCTGAAGCATCAGAGCGAGAAATAATCACTGAGTTCAGCTGATTCAATATCTGATATTATCACTCTTTAGTCAGAAAATACACTTTATTAATGAAAATACTGTCTGTTCTGTCAAACATGCTTAAGGAAAGTGCATATACTTCATTCTAACATGCATATAATGCCCTACTTTTACATTATATACCAATATGTTTTGCATTTGGATCTTCCATAATATTTGTCTAAAAGAAAGAATATATAATAAATATTACATACTTACATATTGGGATTTTGCATACATACAAAACACACTGAGTCCTATGAGACCTGGGAGTAAAGTTGTACATTTCTGTAAGTATTGGACACAATTTTAAAAGACCTGAAATTGGGAAGTCTATGCCCCACTGGGTTTTTCTTCATCATCATCAGCATCAACAACAACAACAATCATCTTCACATAATATTGAGAAAAATGTTTTAAACACTCAAGATAAACTCATTCTGCTCACCCTAACTAGTAGCATTCTTTCAATATCCAAATATATTCAGATTCCCACACATTGCAAAAAGTCATTGTTTATTTAACCATGATTTGTTAAACAAAACTCAATCAGCTGGATTCACTCAACACACACTCACCACATTAAAAAAAGAAAACAAAACCACACATGACAATGTGGTATAGGAATTTAGTCACTATATGAATCTTCGTGTTCTTTTGATTTTATGTAAATGTATTTCTAAGCCAGATTTCAAAGATCATTCAGAGTCTAGAAGTCCACAGTGAAAAGGATGACCTCAACATCATATTTTATTATCTGCACCAAGATCAGTTGGTGAATGTTAACAAGACTCTAGATGAGTCTATGGTTGGGTTTGTACATCTTGCTATACTGTTAGTTAGTTAGTTAGTTAGTTAGTTAGTTAGTTAGTTAGTTAGTTAGTTTATAACACATCATATATGGACTAGCAATGTATATTAATATTTCATCTAGATTAGTTAAACACAATAAAATATAAACATTTAAAAAGATCTATATTCTATAGATATGTACTTTAATGGACATTGCTGCTTATGGCTTAGTGTGAATCAAGCCATTATGACTTGCAAGCCATTATGACTTGCAAGTTATATTTTATGTTTAGAGTTAAGCATGAACCAGACCACTAAAGGTTCTTTTAAAAAAAAGTAGCTAAAAACAATAGTAAAAACAAACCATGGTTTAATCACAGCTTTTCTGCCTTTGAAACTGAAATGTTACATAACCATATTTTTTACACATTTCATTTTTGAGACAATATCTATTCAGGATATACAAATCATGCAACAAGGCAGCAAGAAGAGGAGCTACAAAGAAGGGGAGAAAACATGGAATACAATAGTTACGATGAACAAAGAGATTTTCAGCTGACCTTAAAAGGCCAGTCCTTGATGCCAACTATAACTGAGAATTGAAAAACTTCATTTGAGGAAGTTTGAGGAGTACCAGAAACTCCTTTGTTCTCCTTCGCTCAGGTCATCAAATAATGAATTTCTTGCAAATACAGTTTCCTCAAAGGGACACCCCACAATAATATACCGCCTCAATAGTACATAAGACAAACTGATCCATCCAAATTTTAAGTTGTTGTCCACACTTTATATGTTAACAGCAGGCTCTTCTGAAACAAAATGGCTTCTGCTTTGCACTTCTCTCCTTTAATCACCATAGCATTTTGCATTAACCGATGCTTTTAGGCTAAATTCAAATTATATTTCAATATGGTGACTTGGAGGTTCTAGATTATGAATCACTATGAATCACTAATCTGATCCAGAAAGACAAATCTGTAAAAAGGTCCTTCTTACCATAGAAGGACACATCTGCCCTTCCAAGGGCGTGCATTTCATCCAGAGCAACCAATGCTTCTATTGTTACCCCTCATCTATTCATTAGCTCAAAAACAATCCTGAGTTTTGGATACTTTCTAAACCAAGCATCTTTTTTTAAGGTGGGTCTGATTCTTACAAGCCCATGCTGACCAGCATCAGACTCCTAGCTAGAGCTAACTAACTGAAGGCTCAGTAAGAAAAGCTTAGTAATTTCTCTACTGGAATGAATGAATAAGAATCAGATGAGTAAAGCAAAACTTCACCAGCTATTCTGCTGACTTCTTAATCTGAACAGCTTTTACCTCTCCTCCTCTTTGTTTGAAAAGCAAACAAAGCTCACAGTATTGCCAGGTCCACCATCATGTAGTGATGAGTGATATAGTTGCCTAATAACATTCTGCCTTAACTGGGGGGGGGGCGCAACCAAGTACCTGATTTGCTAAGTGTGCAACCTGACTCAATGCATGGTGTATTAGGAAGGGCAGCACCAATTAAAACCAGATTTAAAGCCTATGCTTTTAGTAGTTCCTGAATAAATTAACTCGAGCGGTTTCCTTTGCTCTTGGAGGCAGCTGCTTTGGGTCCATCACCAAGATGCAGCTTGCTTGCACATGGCACCTGCAGGCCTCCCAAGATGGCTTCGGGAGGTGGAACTGAGCCAAGTACAGCAGGCTTGTGTGCCTACCCTCCAGGCTAGCAGCTGTGGAGGTATGAAATGCTGACACACCAGCTGCCAGGACCATTTATAACTCTGAGATTGCTCTCTCAGGACAATAATGGATGTTGGACAAACGACGATAGGGAGCGAAAAGTGCTATTAGTCATTACTGAAACTTTGCATTGCTCTCTGGCCAGTGCTAAAGCCATAAAGTCAGCATCCAATGGGCAAGCTTCTCCTCACCTCTGCCTCTGAACTAAAAGCTTTGGGAAGGCAAGCTGAAGTGCCATCAATCCTGAGGATGCTGACAGTCAACATTTGTCACCGAAACATTTAAGGCTTGGCTTAATCTCTTCCTTTTGGAGAGTTCATCATAACAAATAACTGGGTGGCTTAACCTTGGCCAGCAAATCTCTTTTCTCACTCCAGCTGAAAAGAAAAAGTGGTTGTCGGGTTGGACTGCTGGCTTGCAAGCTGGCAATGTTTTTGCCTTGTGTGGTCCTAGACACATCCTAAATGGATCCAGAGTCGGCCAATGTTTATGTGTTCTGATTGTTACTGAGATACCGGCTCGCCCCACACATCTTAAAATCTTGCACATATGCGCATACGCTGTTATCCATTAATCTTCTACTGTGAAGCAAAGGAAACTATTTGTATTGCGGATATTCTAAAGAATTGTTCCTGGATTAATAGTTCGTTTAATGGTGTTAGAACTGTCCCTCAGAGTGAATTAGTGATTTCAATTGTTGGATAACTTGTCCTGAGATGGCATCCATCCCAGAAGCTCATTCAGGAATAAATATTCCACCTGCTGGAAAAGGAAAGTTGTCTCCAAATTGTCCACTTATAAGAAAGCTCAATGGTCAGAGAATACAAATTATAGACCTGGAGCACTGTAAACAGAGATTGGGTTCAGATATTTTGATAAGGGCCATTTGAACCCAACCTTTCTTTTTTCTAAACTACAGTTTGAGGCTGAGAAATTCAAAAAATCCTAACTTACTATCACATGCCGGGTCAAAGATATTCCTGCTTTAGTACATAGAGCAACACAAGAATGATTTGACACATTGTCTAGACTTTATAAATCCAAAACATTTTGTTGACAAATATTCTTCTCAACTCTATTACATCTCTGAATCAGCAGCCATATTAGACATCAACTCAAACTGAATTTAGATAATATATATATACTGTAGATAGGATTCTGTGTGCCACGTAAGACATTAAATAGAAAGCAGATGCTTAAGTCAGTTTCAATATTTAAATCAATGGCTAGCTTCCACAAAAATCCATAAGATAACTTGGGCACTTGGTTGCGGTCTACTGAGAAATAGTTGCTGAGATCAAACACAAAATTCCAAGCACAAGCAAAATTAAGCTGCTGTGTAGAGTAGTCTGGAATGGAAAGGGATTTTATTTTCCCACTTCCATTCAATTGTGTCCAATTCTCAGAAACTGCCTGGACAAGTTTCTGCAGTTTGCTCAGCAACATTTTTCAGATGTGGTTTGCCCTCGCCTCTTTCCTAGGACTGAGAGAAAGTGACTGGCCGAAGGTCCCCCAGTTGGCTTTGTGCCTAAGGCACAACCCACAGTCTCCCAGTTTCTAGCTTGATGTCTCAACCACTACACCAAACTGGCTCTAGCAATTCTGAGAAGAGTTGCTGGCATAAAGGAGAACATTAAATCTACTCCTCTTGGCCCATTACAGGTTCTGGAGGAGGTTCTATGCCATAAAGGTGAAGGTCTGTGGATTGCTACTTGAACATGTCTGGCTTTTCCATCTTTAAAGCTTGCTCATCTTGTCAAATGTTTTCTACCTCAAGGGAACTTTCCTGGTTTTTCTCTGTTTGCTTGTTTGTTTCCAAGGACAATTGTCCAATTAAAGTCAAGTGATGCTGGAACGATACTATATGAACAGCTGGGATTTTGAGATAGATTCTAGAGCCACTCATCACTCTGAATAAAACACCTGGAGCCATTCACATGGTTTCAGCATTATTCTCTTTTTACGTAGCTCAAGAGTGCTGTTCAGGATAAAATAAACCACATTTCAATGCACTTGAAGCACGTCAGTTTAGGCATAGTGCCTTTGTTTCCCAGAGAATTAAATATGATATATTTATTGGATTCAAAAGCATTCTTGTCTCATGATAGAAACTATTACAGCTTTTAATTTGTCTTCTAATTTTCCAAACACTTGATATTTTAAGGTTTGGTGATGGGGGAAGGGGGGATTTAAGGAAAAATGTGTGTGAGGGGGTGTTTAGCTTATTTTGTTTTTGGTGTTGGTGGAGATTTCTGCTTTTGTTGTGGTTTTTCCTGTTGTCTATCTTTCTGGATTCTGCTTTGAAAAGAGCCCAAGATATGGAATTTTCTTCCTGGTATCTTCTCTTACAATTTTCATGATTGCAAGAAAAAAAATGCACAATAAAAAAAGGACTTTTACTTATGTACTATGTAAGCAGTTTTTAAATGCAGGAACTTGTCCCCGTTAGGAATATGCAAGTCATTTTTAAAAATCAACTCATCAAGCAGCTTTCTGTTCCATCATTTCTTTCTAAGGGTTTTTTTTTTCTCCTTTCCAAAATCCATAAATAAAAAAGGGTCCAAGTTCTTTGCTTTCCAAAGACTAGACACATCACCGCACACACAATGCTTTACTGCAGCACTCACATTCCCTAACAATAAACTCTGGCTCTCTGCCTTTCTAAGACTTGCAAGGTGGTATTGCTGTGTAAATATGTCTTTACTACTCATTGCTTTAGTAACTAGTTCAAACAAAAGTATATCAGTCTGTAGTGTGGCATTCAACCTTTGCCTTCATCCAAAAGTTCTTACACTAGTTGGGATGAGGTTCTGTTTCAGTGTGGTCGTTCCACATCTAGTTGTTACTGACTCTGGCAAAGCTCCAGGCAGAATATGCTGCTCACCATAGCTTGTGATCCTGAATGACAGTCCTCTTGTCTGTTTGTAATAGCTGCCAATCTCCAAAGGCCATCTCCACTTTCACCTCTGCATGCCAGTTGCTTGCCTCCTTTTCTTCTGAAGATCTCCCACTCTGTCTTAGCATTTGAATTGTAACTTTACTCACCTGGGTGAGGTGAGGCTGCCTCTGGACAACCGCATGTCCTTGAAAATACCAGGTGTGGCCCAGTGATTGCTTGTGGGTAAAAGTTCTGAGTGAATGAATAAAATCCATGAGCAAAATGGTAAGAAGCATTTCTGTTTGGCTGCAGCTACCCTTTCCAACTGCAGACAGCAATCCCAACTTCACTCCTTCATACCAGGCCAGATGGATTTTGCAGCTCCTTTTCTTTAATGTGAAAGGTGGCTGAGATATTTCTTCCAACTTAGCTTACCTTTTGAAATCCTAGAGCAGTTCTAGGGATGTAGGGGGTCAGCTATTTGTCTGAAATGTTATAGGGTTTCCTGCTTGAGCAGGATGTTAGACTAGAAGATCTCCAGGGCCACTTCCAACTCTGTTATTCTGTCTTTGCAAAGGATTCCTTCCTTTTCGTGTTGCCTGGGATGACTTTTATAGGCAGGCTGCAAAAGTGATAAAAAATTGCACATACACACTGCCTGGTCAATCATTGCTCATTTGGGGGGTTAATAGGACACAAGTCACACCAGCAACATTCTGTGGTCCACATTCAACTGTCCTGCAGTTGGAAGAATTTAGTCGGATCTGCTGAAGGAAGATACCGAAAGAAATATAGCCATGAACGTTGAATAAAAGCTCTATTGCAACCTTCCCAAATGTGAAAAGACTTCTTTCTTTTCCATGATTTGCATGTAAAATTGTTGAGATTTCACAGAGCCTGCTTTCTGAGAAATGGATTTCTGTGTCTGCTAGTATTCTCCAGAGAACAACCATTTGCAGAGTCTGTTGGAAAAAACAAAGGGGCAGGCTCTGAAGATCTGACCAGGGAAGATGAGTCTGTTAATGGAAATATTGATTGTCTCAGAGGTTCAATGCTGCCAACCACCCTGCGCATATGGTACCAGTTTTATTGATATATGAATAAGATTAAACATGACACCTGTGTCAAGCAAATCCCCAGGTACCATTTAACTAACACTTAAAGCAGCTGCTTTTGAAGGATTACCTTCAGGCATAGGCCACCCAAGCAGAACAATATCATCACCATAAGTACTTTCCCAGTTGTCGACAAATGGGAATTCTTGCCGTATGGCAGCAATCATTACACTCTATTAGTGCTAGCCAAAGGAGCGAGCACTTAAGGCCTGGATTCTCACTCGGCCTTACATGAAGGCTTCCAAAAAGAGCCATTGGTGATGAAGCCCATTGGCTCCTTTTGCCACAATCCTCCATCACAGCCACAGAGGCGGTGTGCCATTTTGTGGCCAAGTTGAGAAAGAAAGAACACAAGAGTTGGGAGAGATGATCCAACAAGGTGATAACAAAATGAGGTCTAAAGTCACATAAACCTTTTTTAGCTAAGAGCCACCTTTGTCCTCCAAGGGAAAATTTTAAAAAGTTGTCAAGTTCCAAACTTCTTCTTATTGTTCTCCTTTATTATTTTCCTGTTTCTGTATTTTTAATAAATTCTGGCAATAGCCAGATTCCATTATCAATGACATCCTAACCGACCCAACCTTCTTAGTTATATCTAATTATGTTGAGCATAGAAAGTCAGTTCTCTCAACTTTTGAAGAAAAGGGGACTTCTTTTCCAGGGTTTGGAATAAATAGGTGTGTATACATCAGCCAAGATTCAGTTTGATGGTGAAATTGTCTTTTGAAATTCAAGATTCAGTCTGAATCAATTTGAACTGGATGAATTAGTGTTCCCCATAACACTAATGTTATGCAATGTTACAACACTACCATTATTGCACATACACTCACAATGGTAAATGTATATGGAGAGTCTCAGTCATCCAGATCATGGTTGTCCCTTTCAGCTCTGAAAAAGTTTCTTGGATAAGAAGCGAAATGTCTTCAAAGAAAAACAAGAAAGTCTAATTGCCTCTTGAAAAAGCACCTTTGGGACACACACTATGGTACTTTATGTTATAATGAAGTAGTCTGTATTATATAGCTTAACAGCACACCCATCTCAGATCCTCTCACACAAGGATATTTTTTCTTCTTTTCCATTTAAATAAATTCTGTCAAAACAGGGAGACAAAAATAGCAGAGCTGCATTTTTCCTCAAGTGTTCCAGCAGACCATAGAATCAAGTGGCCAGTTAGTCATCACAAAATGTAATGCCCTTTCCAGGTTTTTCCCTGTATATGGAAGAATGTTATAATGTGTGAGAGCCTTCAAAGCCAGACAATCTGTCATATCTTCAAATTGTCTTTGAGTTTTTCTGAAGAGAATTGAAAGCATCCAATTTGATTTGATGCTTCAACCAAACTTGAAGACTCCCTGAAGTTTCAAAGATTTGATTGAATATCCTTTAAATTAAACCACCTGTTTGAAAATCCATAGAGCCCTAATAACAAATTGATGATTTAATAGTTTGACTGCCTAATTTCAAAAAGAATATCATAGAATAAAGTAGCAAATGGAATCATTATAAGTTAGAAGTAAGATCCTTGACGCTTTGTACATCACCTGAAAGACAAAAACAATGGATCAGGAGTCTCAAAACATCACAGTTTGAAGGCGGGGGTGGCCTCATGGATCATAAAAAACCACACACACACATACATACACATGGAGTGGGAGTACACATTCTCCATCTACATGACACAGGAATTTATATGCTGGCATTCTGATGGCCACTGGCACAGATAATTTTTAGCAAAGGCCTATGCAGTTTTATAAAGAATAGGTCTAATAATTAAGGGATATTTAGTTGAGCAACAATTGAAGGGTGTTTGATGCCAAAGACGTGTGATGGCACAAATCAAATAAGTGAAACAGACCAAAACTCAGCATTTGCACATTTGTATGGATTACAGCAAAATTAATACCTTTCTTGCCTTCCATCGTTCATGTAAAAATCTGAAGCCCTTTCCTTGTGGCTCAGCTGGAGCTGATTTCAAATCCTGCTCCAGAATCCCAGAACTTTCACCTACATCCAAGAACTTTAAAAGGAAAAGAGACTGTAAATTAGAAATTGCACCGTAATACATTTTGATACAACACTAGCTACCATTTTAGCTGGTGGGGTTTTGCATGGAATGATGAAATGTTTTGCCAAGAAGACCCATTGCCCTTTCAGGGTCTTGACAACTATAATGCCTTAAAGAGTTTATGACTGACCCAGATATGTCAAATATTGAGGGCTAAAGTAAAAATATCAATGTATTTGTGAAATTCTTCCATTATCATCATCACCATCATTCATTATGCAGGTCATTAATGCCACACCTTGCCGCAGTATGCGATTGGTAATCTCCGTTACTAAATTAAATGGATCTTCAAGTAGATCCATCAATAATTCATATATTCTTACAGTAACAATAGTCTTTGTTATCTTCCTGCATTTAAGTGTTCTTTATGTCTATGGAATGAGGCAAAAATGAATATTTATACATTTCTGCATTGTGCTGTCTCACACGAGTCCATAGCAGTTTAGAAAAGAAGGGGGAAAAGATAAGTATTGCTTTAAAAGATAGAAATAGAATTAGCAGTGCTTAAAAACAATACATAGGAAAAACAATATTAAGGAGAAGGAGAAGCAAAACTCAACTGAGTCTTTCATGAAAACAATCTCTTAAATCGGGACCAAAAAAAAAAATAGTTAAGGAAATCAAAATAAATCTCAGGCAGGTTTAAATCCAACTAGGTCATACAATAGTTGTTACCCTGTAAGTGTCTCTGCAAACACCCAGGCCTTCAACTTTTTTCTAAAATGACAAGTGTGATGTCACTGAGGCATCTCCATTGAAAGGGTTCCATCACAGGAGTCGTGCCCTTAAGAAGCCCAGACTTCCAACTGCCAACTTTTGTTGGCCAGATCCAGTAATGTGATTGAGGTGTTTCTTCTTAGAGGGTTCTTAATCCAGATTCCACAATAAAATCTTAGATACATAATAATAGCCCTTAATTTTTGACATATCTGGGTCAGTCATAAACTCTTTAAGGCATTATAGTTGTTAAGACCCTGAAAAGGCAATGGGTCTATTTGGCAAAACATTTCATCATTCCATGCAAAACATCACCAGCTAAAATGGTCTCTAGATTTGTATCAAAATATATTACAGTGCAATTTGTAATTAAGGTGCTTGCTATTTTAATCCCAGTCCTGCTTTCCTTTTTTGATGTTATAATTTAAAAAAAAATACAAAGATTTTTCTAATTTGCAGTTTAAAATATACCAAGGAGATGGCTTTCAGTTCTTCATTATCAGTTTTATTTTTGGTTTTTGCATTTTTCTTTCTTTCTCTTTTCAGTATGAAGCCAGTTATTAACGTGCTGGGATGATATTAAAGAGGCAGTGGAATGATTATCATGCATTTTAACTAGTGGGTTTTAACACATGATTTGAATCTTTTTAATCAAAAACAGCATTTATGGTAAATCAACAAAAAACAAGGCAAATACTTTTCTGGAGAGATTGCAAACCTTAATTCTATCTTAACTGCATTATAGTTTTTAAACTGAGATTCAGGTTGCTCTTGAGCAGGGGTGTCAAACTCACGTCGTCATGGGACATATTGGGACTTTTTTGCCCTTCGCTAAACTGGAGGTGGGTGTGGCCAGCATGTGACACATCTGGCCTGCGGGCCATGAGTTTGACACCCTTGCTCTAGAGTTTAACAAAGGTCCCCTAATGAGACAAACAGGGCTGGGTTTTCTGAGGAATGCTATATCTGTGTTGTAAAATTTTAGATAATGGCTGAATGTTCATAAACTCCCTTTGCTGCCACACTGAGTGATAATCTAGATTTTTACAACTCAGATAGAGTAGACCTACTTAAAGATTGGCTTGTTTATTACTTGGAACATTTATTAATTTAATTTAATTTTTAATTTATTTATATTTATATGCCGCCCTTCTCCTGAGACTCAGGGCGGCTTACAATGCGTTAAGCAATAGCCTTCATACCTTTGTATATTTATACAAAGTCAGCTTATTGCCCCCACAAACCGGGTCCTCATTTTACCCACCTTAGAAAGGATGGAAGGCTGAGTCAACCTTGAGCCTGGTGAGATTAGAACTCGCAGTAATTGCAGGCAGCTGGATGTTAAATGCTGCTTTAGTAGGAGGCATTAGCCTGCTACGCCACTCAGGCTTATGGGGAAAGAATGATCTTCAGCTCCATCATTAAATTGCTCCACAATCTAGGCTGTATTATTGAGAAGCAAAACTAACTGTCAATATTAAACATAACAGAGACAGACCTGGAAAAGAGCCATGAGATGAACCACATGGACATAGTGGTTCTGCATTTTATCTGGCCTGGTCCAAATCATATCATACTTTCTATACCATAATAAGGAATTTGAATCGAATTGAATCCAAAAAGCTTTTTGTAATCAAAGCAGTTATTTCAATACAGAGTAACTGATGTTCCCATATCTAGCCCTTTTCACCCCAAAGACAATCAGATATTATTTATTTATAAGTAATTTAAGATTTAGTGGAAAAAGAGTGATTGACACCAAGTCCCTGGATTAGCTTCCATGGAGTAGAAATTGGTTCTTTCTGGTGCCAATCCAGTCCTTTAGCCACATTAGCACTGTTTTCAGCCTGAGAGTTCAGTAAAAAAAAAAAAAGAGGCATATCTGGAGGTGCAAATCACTCCTGATCTACACAGAATCTTTTCCAGAAACTTCACATACATTTTAAATAACAGACTAGAAAGAACTGGGGTATAATCATTCCAACATACCCCATGTGTATAGACTGATTATAGTAACTTCTTATGCACCTGGCTTAAGACATTATCCAACATCTTGGCTCAAAGCTTTTTTCAGATAATATCCTTTCCTCTTTGAAGGTGTTGTGCAACCTTCAACTGATATATTTCATGTTGTGAAATAGATCTAAGCACATTAGGTGGAACAATTAATCAGTGGGACAACTTGCCTCCAGAAGTTGTGGGTGCTCCAACACTGGAAGTTTTTAAGAAGAGATTGGACAACCATTTGTCTGAAATGGTATAAGGCCATGATGGCGAACCTATGGCACACATGCCAGATGTGGCACACAGAACCCTCTCTGTGGGCATGTGCACTGTCACCAACCACTCGTCTGGTCTTCATGCACGCTGGAGAGCCGGAAATCTGAAGGCCAGCTGGCTGTGTGCGTGCGTGCTCTGGAAACTGGAAGAGCAGCTGGCAACAGGACGCATGCCCACATAGAGGGCTCTGTATGCCACTCTGGCATGCGTGCCATAGGTTCACCATCATGGATGCACCGGCCACCTGGTTTTCGGGTTTTCGGTGCTCGGCACACGTGAAGACCAGCTGGTCACCATATGCACTTGGTGCCAAAAACTGGTATAAGGTGTCCTGCCTGAGCAGAAGGTAGGACTAGAAGACTTCCAAGATCCCTTCCAACTCTGTTAATCTATTTTACATTTTGGAACAGGGAGTGAGCAATCTTTGGGACCTGGGATTAAACAGTTTACTGGTAAAGAATAGCACCCATTCTGAACCCATTTATTTGCAAATGTACCTTACACAGAGACTTTTGCAGCTATTGAACCCTTTTCTTTGCTCCTTCCCATCCATTTTTTCCAATGGTTCGGTGTAGTCAATAGAATAACAGAATTGGAAGGTACTTCAAAGGTCTTCTAGTCCAATCCCCTGCTCAAGCAGGGAACCCTATACCATTGGACAAATGGTGGCCTAATCTTTTCTTTAAAATCTCACTGTTGGAGCATCCATGACTTCTGGAGGTGAGTAATTCCACTGATTAATTGTTCTCACTATCAGGAAATTTCTCCTTAGTCCTTAGGTTGCTTCTTTCCTTGATTAGTTTTCATCCATTGCTTCTTGTTCTGCCTTCAGATGCTTTGGAAAATAGGTTGATCCTTTTTTCTTTGTGGTGGCCCCTTAGATATTGGAACACCACTATCATGTCACCCTAGTCCTTTTTTTTTATTAAAGTAAACATACCCAATTACTGTAACCATTCCTCATTTTAGCCTCCAGTTCCCTAATCATTTTTGTTGCTCTCACCTGCACTCTTTCTAGAGTCTCAACATCTTTCTTTAACCTGGCAACCAAAACTGGATGCAATATACCAAGTGTGGTCTTTCTAAGGCATTATAAAGTGATACTAACTTTCAAACGATAGGTCCCTCTGTTAATGCAGCCTAGAACTGTGTTAGATTTTTTGGCAGCTGTAGCACAGTGCTGGCTCATATTTAAGTGATTGTCCACTGGGACTCCAAGATCCTTCTCGCAGTTACTATCAATAAATACTGCCTATTCTATACCTTCTATGCATTTGGTTTTTCTTACCTAAATGTAAACCCTTACTTTTCTCTCACCATTGAATTTCATTTGTTAGATTGGGCCCAGTTTTTTGAGATCCTTCTGTATCCTAAGCCTATCTTCTGGAGTGTTGGCTATTCCTGCCAGCCTGATGTCGTCTGAAAATCATTGTTTTCCTCTTTTCATTAGAAATTAGGAATTCAGCTAAACTAGTAATGTAAATTAACCAGGACTGGCTTGTTTTAGTCATTTTATTATGTTATAGCAGCTCTGCAATGTGGCAATTAAAACAGCCAACCTAGGGAACAGCACCATTGGTCCATAACAGTGGTGTCAGGTACATAGGCACTGACTCCAGTATAAAGTAAGCTAATTATGATATATGTAGGACAGCATTTATATGCAATATTTCTCCATACTTATAGTTGTTATAATTATATAGGAGAATGAGAACATCCAAACCCAGCCAGGGTTTTCCAATGACTACATAGTCTCTATAGTAGTATAAAACTGTTACCGAGCTCATAGGTATATTCAAGTCTGCATATGTGTGTGTAGTTGTGGTGGTGGCAGTCTACATGCTGTGATAGAAAGAGAGAGAGATCAGCAGATAGTTTAATTTCCTTGTTATGACAGGTGGAATTGAAAACACGGAGGAAAGCATCTCATCCAATCTCATCCCAGCATGACTCCAGTGACCTCTTGAGGCTTTGAAAGAACGTTCAGAGTCCTCTGTGACTGCTCAAGATGTGACTTCAGGCCAGCCTTTCTTAATAGGCAGCTTTAGTGGCCTAAGATCTTTTCATTAAATATGAAAAGACATCCCTGCCTTTCCCTTTCATAATACGTGCAATTCAAAGAATTGTGATCAAAGTTCTGGAAATTAGTTTGTTGACTCAGGATAATGAGTTTCTTTCTTCAGAAAGGATCTGGACATGTCACCGTTGCCACACGAGCTCATGCTTTGAATAAGCAGAAAGCATTTTTAGCCCATCAGGTGTCTTTTGAGATATTTGCTGGTTCTTAATGTGTCTTAACTCCTTCTGTGGTTAGAAACCTGTGTGATGATGGGAAAGACGAAGAGAAGATAACAGCCTTGTTTTTAACAAGCTTGGATAATTCAGGTGCAGAGATAATAATCAAATCCAAAAATAAAACCCCAGGGTCCTGTAGAATGCTGCCTGATACATTTGCTGAATAATTTAGCTCTATCAGTAGGTAAGGAAGCAGGCAGTGCAAAGAGAAAATTAGCAAGTCACATGTACAATTATTATAAAGCTGTGTTCTTTTGGCATTGTTTTTCATGCTGAGTAAGATGAACACACTGCAGGAAAAAAAAGGATGCTACAGAGAAAATTAATAGAAAGAGTTTCAAAGGAAGCAGATGAAGTTGCAACAAAAGCTCCATGAAAAGTTATTGTTGTTGTTGTTACAGATGCTGGGCAAAGAATGAAGCTCCCAGCCAAAATCCCAACATGTATATTTTCCATCCATGCACAGTGCTGAAATGATAGACTTTGTCTTGGGAAATAAGAAATCATTGACAGACAGCATGATAAAGAAACAGAGTCAGAGACTGGGTTTCTGCAAAGCAGTAAGTCATAATTAGTATGTCTGATATTACTTACCATGTCTTATAAATCCAGCCGCTACAATTTGTAGACTCTGGTTTCTGATTTAGCATGTTGAGCAAACCAGGCCATTGTGGGTTCTTCAATACATGTCAATTAATAACACTGTAGTTTAGCATGGTGTGTAAATCCAGCTGATCAATCTATGGTACTCTAGAATCCAAGGTTAACTTCTATATGTAAGAGAAGGTGCATCCAAACTGATCCAACTCAGTTGTTTTTTTGTATCCCCAAACAGTGTCATAGCTTAGTCACTCAAAATCATCTTCAGTTCCAAGGGTACATTCTGCCTTCAAGGTAGTATGGACTTGGATGAGCAGATTATATTACAAGGAAAGTGCCAACTGGAGGAAGGACAGTCTGGGAAAATATTTTGGGTTCAATTCAGCCTACAATACAGCATGCAGATATCTGTTCTTCACCATAGGACATAATGACTCCAAATAACAGATCTGCATCATGACATCAGTCCTACCTTTTTGTATGTCGATTGCAAGTACAAAAGGGTAGACTCTGTGATGCCCTGGTCATTACTCCTTCCCTTGCAGGTGCCTATGCATAGTCAAAGAGTTGTGCAGGTAAAATGGACTGTCTAGAAATTTGATAAATAAATAAAAATCATGTTTCAATTTACATGCATGTTGTCAATAGTAACAGAATCCAGGACACTGGTGAGGTTAATGATGAAAAGAGAAAATCAGCAAAAGTTGTAGATACTTTATTCAGTTCTGTCTTAGTGCAATGGGTAAAACTCAGAATTGAACTATTCTTTAACTACGCAGCAATTGAACCAGAACTTGAGATGGTTGCTCTGATTCCTAGTAACCTCTCTCCTACTCACTCGTCTGTGTAGACTAGGAAATGATAAAATAAAAAATCATCCTCTCATTCACTTTGGTGCAGGATCACTTCTTCCTGGTTGACTGAAAGACAAAGCTAGCTCCTATAATTTACATGGGACAATTACCTCAAGGATGGCACAAGGTTAAAAAAAAAGATTATTTGGAGTAAGCAGGGATCCAGCTTTATTTAAATTGATCCAAATTAACCTTTTGAACTTCTATTACATAGACTGTAGGAGAAAAAAACTTAAGTAGCATATCTCCAGGGTACTGTACTTATGTTTAGACCAATGGTTCTCAGATTTGGCAACTTTTAAGATATGTGGACTTCAACTCCCAGAATTCTTCAGCAAGGGAAAATAAAGAATGCTGGCTAGGGAATTCTGGGAGTTGAAGTTCACACATCTTAAAGTTGTCAAGGTTGAGAAACACTGGTCTAGATAGTATTTTTCTGTCTGGTGAATTTGGGAAATCATGAAACTATCCCACCAATAAGAGAGAACTGAAAGTTATTATTACAGAAATATCTCTTTTTGGGTTCTTGGTCACCAAATTATTACCTTAGACACTCTTTCTTGTCAAAGTTAATATGCTCTCCTGATGGGTGTATTGACTTCTTTATAACAATCAATCTAAATCTGGTGCTTCAAGGTGTGATGGAATACATCTTCTAAAATTTCTAGCTAGTAAATATCCTACTCAATACTTCTTACAGCGATCAAACCTCCCGTGGAAATCCAGAAAACACAAAAAGCTTCCAAATTATAGTTTTCAGTCTTTTGCTACCAGCTAGCAGTCTTTTTTTTTCCCAGACATAGCTGCCCTGTAGCTGGATTGCTGGCCTTATACAATATTCTTTCATTTAGAGCAAGGTTACATTAATTTCAGATGAATGATTTTCAGTATATAAATGTATAAATGTGTATAAATGCTGATTCAATCTGAAGAACTTCAGCTAGTATAAGAAATCAGATGTCTCTACAGATTGTGAGAAACGTATGTCAGCCTACCTTACTTTGGCTTCAGGTAAGATTAAAATTATTATTTACTTATGCAGAGAGAGATTTGTACTGCAATCTGCCTATTTATCTGGCAATATATCCTCCTAAATTCATTTATAGAATTTACCCTCAGCTATTCATTTATCAGATTTTACAACTAATGTTAATTGAAACGTTCAGGAAAAGGAAAAAGTTGATTATCTATTTATAAAATGGTGAAGAAAGGTTAGTATTTCAACAATTCACAAAATCTTTGTATATATGTGTGATATTTCCACTGGAATTTTTATGCGTTTTCTCCTCTTTCATTATGCTATCATTTTTATAGATGGCTCAAAGGCACCCAAGCATACCAGTTCAGGCTTGATTTGCATAGATTGCACCATTGCCATCAGCCTTCCTAGGGAATCATCCATCTTCACAGAATTATGTGCAGTCTCCCCACTACTCACTTGGTTACATCAGAATATGACAATTGGAGAACTTTTTTATGTACTCTGCTTCAAGTAAACTAATTTCAGCAATTGTTTCAATTCTATTCACACAGCCTACTTAGACTTCCATGATTTGATTCCAACCAGCCCCCATTTATTCTCCTTTCTAAAGTTTTCAGCCATTAAAATTTGTCATATCTACAATTCAGGTTTTTGAAAATTGATCTTCACAAACTTTGTATCTATTCCCAGGTTTAAAGCATATGTAGACAACTACAGATTAATCCATATTTTCCATAAAAATGTGCACAGTGCATATGTGTGTGCCTGTGTATACATGTGTAAGTATGTATGTACATACACACACACACACACACACACACACACACACACACACAAGGACATGGTGGCTCAGTGGCTAAGACGCTGAGCTGGTTGATAGAAAGGTCAGCAGTTCAGAGGTTCAAATCCCTAGTGCCATTTAACGGGGTGACCTCCCTTTACTTGTTCCAGCTTCTGCCAACCTAGCAGTTCGAAAACACGTAAAAAATGCAAGTAAAAAAATAGGGACAACCTTTGGTGGGAAGGTAACAGTGTTCCGTGTGCCTTTGGCGTTTAGTCATACTAGCCACATGACCACAGAGATGTGTTCGGACAGTGCTGGCTCTTCAGCTTTGAAACAGAAATGAGCACCTCCCACTAGAGTCGAGAACAACTAGCACATATGTGCGAAGGGAACCTTTACCTTTACCTACAATACAGAAAAATGGAAGACATCCAACTTTTGAAAGATCCAGTATGAATTGATACATTCAATCAATTCCAAATTTATGGACAGACTGGAACTTAATTATCAATTAGCTTTTTCACACATCACAGATTCCATTTCAAAGACAGAAAGAAACAAATTTAAAAATTAGAAATGTGTAGGGTCTATCCAATCTTGTTTGAAAAAATCTATTTGGAGCTCTGAAAATCTTCCATTGTCCAGCATATACATGTTATGGAGGAAGAGAAGGAAGTGGAAGGAAGAGGAGGAAGAGGAGGAAGCGGCAAAGAAGGAGGAGGAGGGGGAAAGGAAGAGAAGGAGGAGAAGGAAGGAGAATCACACAAGAAGATGGAAAAGGAAACATTTCCAAAGGTACTTATAGGAGCGGATTACATGGAAGGTGGAAATCACATGTCTTGTCCCCTCTCCATGTTTTTTATTTAGACATCTGACAAGGTTATTAGCCATGATGGTTGCACACATAAATTGAGTTTTCATTCAGCATAGCTTTTTTTCCTCCTATATAAATATAATGAAACCTGAAACCAATGTTCCAGCAGTTTTGGCATTTGTTCTTGGCAGTTTGAACATTCTTTCATTGCTCTCGTTTTGTAAGAAAACGAGACAGTGTGTAACAGAATTTTGGCCGTATCCATAAAGCAGTATAAGACCATACAATATAAACTACAACTATAAAGTTGGTATAAAACCACATCATCAAAATGCAGATCAATATGCCTGATGGTGGATGGGCAACAGAATGATATATGAGAGTATTTGGACACAAAAGGCTCTTAACGGTTGATTACATTCCTTTCCTTCATCACCTAACCTAATAGGTCATAATTCTGCCCTAGTAACATGGCCTATTGCTCCCCAAGGAGTGGACTGTGGTCTGGGAAAAGGATGATGATCTCTCAGAAAAAATGAGAGGATACAGGTTCCTACTCTAAGAGAAATGGGCCTTTTATATACATTCATCATTAAATAACCAGCTAACACAAATTGGAGGAAGATTAAAATACACTGTCTAAACCATAATGGGTTGTTTTGAGACATGCCCTCCTCACATTTAGAAGTTTTGTAGCTATGGCTTATTTGCAAACTGTGGACAATGTGAGATTTGTTATTTCATTGCACTCATAATCCACTTTTTTTTCAGCAATTTGAGAAAAACAACTTTATGTTAAGTACCGTATTATATCTCTGGACATTAAAAGCCATTTGAATGAAGAAGCTTATGACAAATAAAATTTCAAAGCTAAAAAGCAGGCACTATCAATTTGGGGTTTGGGTGCCCCTCTCCCAAATTTGTTCTGAAACATTAGGTAGTGTGTGAGCTATTATTTCTGGCTGCATTAGAATGGGTTCCTCTATTATTTTTCCTGTCATTGTGTTTAGTAAAATGTGTGAGGCAAATTATAGGGAGAAGTAGGTTAACTAAAGGATAATGCATTGTTGGGGTCTTTATTTATTTTCTTTGCTTTGCTTTATATATTCACATCTTTATAAATTTAACAGACTATTCAGAAAAGAGGCTTGGGGTCATCCTAAAATCTACAGCAGAATATAAAGTGAAGCAAATCTACATGGATGGTAAATTTGCATCTGGCAGTGTTACTTTCGGTTACAAGTAGCAAACTTGTTGGTGTGTTGATCACAGCCTATAGGCAGATTTATAGCTATAGTGAACAATAGGAAAGCAAACGTTTGCTTACTTTTCTCTCTACAAAAAGAGCAAAAAAAAATCCCTATAGTTCAAATGAGGATGACAAGATCTTTGACAATATACTCTGATACGTTTCATTTGGGCTTTTAGCATTCAGGAATATAGGCAGTGAATATCTGTATCTAAGTCATAAACCATAGTTTAGTATCCTGATCAAATGTTGTGGTTGATGTGTTGGCTTTGGATCAGAAAAAACAAGATTACCTCCTTTCTTACAGACCCCACTAGGTGGCTATCAGCCAATCACAGCCACCCACCCACCCACCCACCATCCGTCTTTCTCTTTCTCTCGTTCTCTGACTCCTAACTTATTCCATTTCACACAATTATTATTATGGTATAAAATTAGAGGATATTGTCTCATACTTCACCTTGAGTTTTAAGAGAAGAGGTAGGCTATAAATGTGATAAATTAACAATCTTGAACACGTCCTTGATATTTATTGCTTCACTGGCAATAATGTAAAAGAAAAAAAAATGGTGTTAAACCATTATAGAATTGGAAAGGTCATCTGGTCTAATGCCCTGCTCAGTGCAAGATCTGTTGAAACATTTCTGACAGGTGACCATCTAGTCCAGTATGAAGTTCTCCAGCAAAAAACTCACTATTTCATGTGGCAGCCTATTCTCCTAGTTGATAACTCATATATTACAAGAGTCAGTTTGTTCTAGTGCTTAAGGCACCGGGCTAGAAAGCTACTGATTTCAACTCCCACCTAACTCATGAAAATCAGCTAGGTCACTATGGGTCAATCACTCTTTCTCAGCCCAACACACCTCACAGGGTTGTTGTTGTGGGGAATATAGGTGGAGGAACAAATCTTGTTTTGGCCATGCTTTCTGGGGCATTGGGAGTTCATCCCTCATATGACAAGTCTTCACATATTTAAACCTGCTATTATGTCCCTCAGGCATCTTTTTTGAGGGCAAAACATGTTCAAATTCTTTAATCATCCCTCACTGGGCTTGGTTTCCAGAACCTTCACAATCTTGTTAAAATTTTGAAACCTCTGAATTTTTGATAAATACATAGAAGAAAATTATTTGCCTAATCTTAAATTACAGACCCTCATTTTTTAAAGGTTAAAACTGGGTAGATGACTGCTGATTTAACAAGAAAATTCTGAGATTATTGATTATATACAATCTTTTAACATCACTTACAGGAATAGGAAAAGGGGGCTAATATCGTATCAAACCTCATGTCGGTTTTTTTTCCTTATTTCTCATTTAGCAGAGTTTTTTGGCAAAAGAAATGCATTGATAGTGGCAACAACTTCCTGAAGTGGATTAAGTTATATAAGAAAAATATACCAAAGTGATCCTGGGAAATATGATTCTTTAGTCCTATATCTCTATCGTGTTACAATGAGAGAGAGAGATTATAGCACAGTATAACTGAACCTTGGCAACTTCTCTGGAATGAGGACTTCTGAGGATTGAAATCCAGACATCTTAAAGTTGCTAAGGTTGAAAAACAGTGGACTATGTATAATTATACAAGTATGACCAGACCCAGTTGTTATGTCATTCATCCTTTGTTTTTCAGTTCAATTAAAGCAATGGCTGTGTTGGCCATTGATAAAAAAGACTGAGACCAAAAAACTGTTTCTCTAAAAATGCCGAACTACAGTTTGATTTAATCTTGTGTGACATCCAGATGAAAAATGGAAAACGTTGTTTCCCAAAAGTGACTAATGCACGCATTGTTAATGCATCCATTTGGAAGAATAAGGTTCTTTTCTCCCAACATAACATACTTCTCTAGTAAAAGCCAACTTATGATCACAGCCTTGAAAAAGCAAAACAAAATTAAGGGCCGGTGGGTGAAATCAAGATAACCAAGTGTGGTGAATATGGTCTGGCGCTTGAAGAATAAAGAAGCTGCTGTTTTGAAATACAGTCTTTGCTTCTTGGGTTTTTGTTTTTCTTTCCTGGAAGTCTGGCTTTTTTTTTTTCATGGAGTGATCAAGCCAATGGTTTTTGTTTTTTTTTAATGGTTTTTAACTTTCAATAAATTAATGTCATACCTGGGTGGCTGTTTTGGAGAATAACCAAGGCTTTTGAGCTGCTGCTTCTAAATTCCTGTGTTGATGCTCAAAGGACAAGCTTTTGAATCTATGGCCTCTGACACCAGAGGCAGCTTGTCACCATCCGTGCCCAGCACCCTTTTGATTTCCTGGGATCTGATGTGATAAGAGAGGCTTCTCATAGAAGATTAAGTGCCTCCCCAAATGCCAAACATGCCATATTACTCTCAATAACATCATATACATGAAAAAGAAGAATAAGGTGCTATCACCATTTCAGAAGTACTTGTAAGCATGGCTTTGTAGATATATTGATAGACAAAAAGCCAGGCTACTAGAAGATTTACAGAATAGGATTAACTGTGTTTCTTGGTTTCATGTTTTTGTTAATTAATCTTTCAAATTTTGTAGTCTAGCTTTAAATTTTGTTAGCTCTCCTTGAGTATCACTAGATAGGCTAAGGAGAGGGAGAGGGAAGAAGATAGAGGGAAAGAGAAAGAGATATTATTAAATATAAAATATTATTTTTATTTCCTGCATGTTATTTGATGCCTGGCTTCTCCCTGCAAATGCAAGGAAGATTTATATATGAAAATGCTTCCAATTGCACAGATTTGTGCTTCTCATTTACATACATTCATGAATGTAAAAGGCAAAAAAATGATTTATTTTTATCTTGAACTATGCTGCTTCTAAACAGATGACTCTTAATACTAATACATCATTTACCTTTCCACACTGTTGAAGACATTACACCTGTTAGTATGTTTCTCCTTCCATATTTTGGGCATTCCAGTAACCAAGAAAAATCTAATATGAATGAAGAAAGGAAAATATCATATTATTTCAGCAGTCATCAAAGAAAGAGCTACCATATTTGAGCTATATAAAGCTGGATGACTGCTAAATAAAAATATCATTTCATTTACGTCAGTTTGAACATTTCCGTCTAAGTTCTATATTGTTTTTTTCTTATTATTTTGCTTTTGGTACACCATCCAAAGACTGGTGGGGCTAGATGATGAAAGAAGAAAATAAAAGAAAAAGAGGGAGGGAGGGAGGGAGGGAGGGAGGGAGGGAGGGAGGGAGGAAGGAAGGAAGGAAGGAAGGAAGGAAGGAAGGAAGGAAATTCAACTTACTAAGTTATATTTTGACTTATTTTTAATGGATTGACTTAATATGTGGCTTATTAAACTGTGATTATGGTTTGGTTTGTGGTATAAAAGTACCCAACTGCAGCATATGCAATAAACCATAGCAAACAAATTGGTGACCCAGAGTGATGTTCAAACCTAGTTAAAGTGTTTTAATATTTATTCGGGATAAGAAATATAGACTTCTTTTGAATTTTATAAAAGGTTAGTAAACACTTGAAAAAGATTGTAATGCTGTACTATTACTATTCTGTTTAATTTATAAAGTGTGTGTGTGTGTGTGTATGGAGAGAGAGAGAGAGAGAGAGAGAGAGAGAGACATACAGAAAGTTAGAATAAAATTATAACACATTCACAAACACACTCACACCAAATCAATCCACTGCTTGGATGAAAATATCTTCAGTGAAGGTTATGGACCATAATTTACTATGTGGGTCTAAAGGCAGTTGGAAGATTGCTTTTTAATTTCCCATGAAAGAGCTGAAACTGGCTCCAAGTCATCCTGTTGGCTTCCATGTCTAAAAAATAACTGGAACATGGCTTTCACTCTTGTGTGTATGTGAATGTCTAATGGTGTGTAAGAAAGACCTTGAGAGATAAGGCAAATAAATTCTGTGTAGGGATTGGTCAGATAAGAGAGGGCTACACAATAGGTAAAGAAAGAGACTCAAAAGGGAACATTCCTAGCTTCTCAGGCTTTTAAAAAGATAGGAGAATATTTGTACTTGTGGGATTCTGTTAATGTAGCCTTACAATCAAATAGAATTACCTCATCTGGTTATGTTTCCTGTTGGTTTACCTCTAAAGACTGACAGCATCTGTATACACATACCTCAAAAAAATACTTGGATGCTAATTATACTATCAATTAGAGGGAAACAGGCTTTATTTGGCATATGACTCAAACATTACAGCAAGCTCTGTGGTATGATAGGCTTATCTGTTCAGTATTTTACCAGGCTCTTATGGAGTTGGGAAGTTTCTAAATCAAATCAAACAATTGGTTGCGAAAGAGACATGGAAAACCGTAATTTTTGCCAGTAGTGGTTGAACAGATAATTATTTCTCGCATCAAAATGTTAAAAGATGCCCAAGCATAGATTGCTTTAATAGCAATAGCACTTAGACTTATATATCGCTTCATAGTGCTTTTACCGCCCTCTCTAAGCAGTTTACAAAGTCAGCATATTGCCCCTAACAATCTGGGTCCTCATTTTACCAACCTTGGAAGGATGGGTCAATCTTGAGCCGCTCAGATTTGAACTCCTGGAATGAGCAGTGATTTAGCCTGCAGTACTGCATTCTAACCACTGTGCCACCACAGCTCTTATAAAAGGCATTTATATCTGTGAGATTGTACAGTCCTTGTATTTTTCAGAATAGTCAGACTTTCAGCAGTAAGAAAAAAAAAGAAATATTTAAATTAAAAATATACAAATCTACTTTATTTTATCTGGTTGTCTTTGGACTGCATAAGATAGATGAGCTTGGCTACATCAGATAAGGAGGTGGTAAAGATCAGAAAACTAATAGGACTCAATTGTTGTTGCTGTTTTCTTCCTTCTCAATTTTCTTTGGCTTGCGCACAAAATCATTGCAGTCTGATATACTGCAACATAGATTTAAAAAAGACTAACAACCATCCTGTTTTTAACATTAAAAGACTCCTTTGCAGGGATGATAGTCTCTTCCTAATTAAACTCTTCTTAATCTCTCCTTCTCTGATGCTTGCTCCTGGGGAGGAAAGCTATGGCAAATCTTGACAGCATACTAAAAAGCAGAGACATCACCCTGCCAACAAAAGTGTTTATAGTCAAGGCTATGGTTTTCCTAGTTGCAATGTATGGCTGTGAAAGTTGGACCATAAAAAAAGGCTGAGCGCCAAAGAATTGAGGCCTTTGAACTATGGTGCTGGAGAAGACTCCTGCAAGTCCCTTGGATTGCAAGGCAATCAAACCGGTCAGTCCTAGAGGCGATCAACCCTGACTGCTCTTTAGAAGGCCAGATCCTGAAGAGGAAAGTCAAATACTTTGGCCACCTAATGAGAAGGGAGGACTCAGTGGAGAAGAGCCTAATGCTGGGAAAGATTGAGGGCAAAAGAAGAAGGGGATGACAGAGAATGAGGTGGCTGGATGGAGTCACTGGAGCAGTAGGCATGAGCTTAAATGGACTCTAGAGGATGGCAGAGGACAGGAAGGCCTGGAAGAATGTTGTCCATGTGATGGGTTAGACATGACTTCGCAACTAACACCAATTTCTTCTTCACTCCATCTTCCCTGACAAGCTGTTTTTAAGTTGGATTGGGTAAATATTCATGAATTTTTTTGTTTACACCATCAGAGCCTATTCAATGTTCCATTAATCCCAAGGGACAAGAATTCTACAGATAAATCTTGGATTACAATGGCAATTAGGACCAGAATTACTGTCACTAAGTGAGGCGGTCATAAAGTGTGACATCATGTAACTGTGTCCCTTAGCAACAGTAATTCAGGTGATCCACTTGCCATCACTGAGTGACGATCAGGCTGCTCATTAGGTCAGGAACTCACATAACTGCAACTTTTGATTTCCTGCCAGTTTCCCCACTGACTATGCTTGTGGGAATCCAGGCAGAAATCACAATCATGTAGCCATATTAGCCATATCTTCCTGCTGGTTGGTAATGTATTCAAACTGCCAAGCAAAACCCGATCAGCACTCCATATTTGCTTTGTGGATAACAAGAAGCTGAGAATAGTTGATAGTTGGGTGTTAGATATTCATAAGAAAAGCAGCATTTAGGAGATAAAGAGGGATTACAGACATTGAAATGGCAACCTGAGACCTGGAAAGGAGAAAGAAGGGAAGAGAAATGAAAGTAACAGAAGGTGAACTTAGATGTTCCACCTGTTAAAGCTCTATGCTTTTAATAAAGAACCATCTAGGCCAGGGGTCTCCAACCTTGGCAACTTAAAGACCTGTGGACTTCAACTCTCAGAATTCTGGGAATTGAAGTCCACAGGTCTTAAAGTTGCCAAGGTTGGAGACCCCTGATCTAGGCTAGTAATGTTTAAAATATATTGGGTGGTATTACATCACTGAAGTTTTATTGGTGGTTGAGGGAACTATTGTATATGTGTAATGAAATCAGAAGAGGAATTGGGGTTTTAGGGATGTATCAACCTAATGCTGAAAGGGTTTTAAGGTGTGCGTGAAGATGATGGAACAGGAAAATTGCCACTATTTTCTGTAAACCCTTCTTCAAATCTACATTAGGATATCAGCAGTGTCAGAAACAAAATAGTCACACGTAAGTTAAGTTCCCATCATAAATAATTGATATGTGTATGTGTATGTGCGAAAATACCAAGCAGTAGCTGCAGTTCTTTTGTGAAATCATAAATCTCCTGCACATTATCTCCTGCTGGAGAAACGTGACTGGCTAAAAGTAAAACTAAATAGAATGTGTGTTTTATCAGTTGTCTGGGTAGTTAATAAAACGTTGACAGCGTGGGGGGAATACGGAATGCTGTTTTGTTTTGTATTGAATTTTAATTAAAATTTGAAAAGCTGTACCCATATGCTGTGGCAGGATACCACTTCTTAGGTACCAGTACTGAACCCAAATATCTGAGCAAGAACCAACACAATGGTACAGAAAACTGAAATCTTTATTTCTATTTAGCAGTTATCTTGATTTTTTGCAGCCCTGACCTAAAAGCCTTGCCTTAGAAAATCTGCAGAGCATTGTTATGAGTTTGGTAGACTGGGTGATGAATATGGGGGGATAAAGGAGGAGGGAATTGCTTTACAGTGTTTTATGTTTTATGGTTAAAAATGCTCATGTCTTAAGCCCTATAAGCACATTGTACAGTTTGCCTTGATGCCTTGGAAAGCTTCCAAATGAATGTGTTTAGGGGTCAGGGACTTCAAAGTTGCAAACAGTTTCTGATCTATACTAAAAGGAAGGAATTAATTGAATTTATTTAGATGTAGTTCTGGAGTTGGCTAGTGTTAAAGTAGCTGGAAAACGTGCTAGTAATTTATACCCAATAATAATCACAAGTTGCTATTTTAGCTTCATAAAAATGTAGTTAGAAAGTTTGGAACACACAAACTGCAATGGCTTTTACATAAAAATAATAATACTGCAGCATTTTGGTGTGATCAGCAAACAGTGAATTTCCCCAAGGGCTTTGGGATAGAAGAAAGAAATACTGAGTTTCTTGTTCTTGTAAAATCCAGGATCCTAACATATAAAGCTGCCTCAAATTACAGAGTATGCTCAACCTAAATTGCAGGATGGGTCACTTTAATGGCCCACCAAAAGACAAATCAGGACATACAAGGTAGAACTCCCAGCAAGCCTGGGAAGAGATTTAAAATTAGAATTATTTTTTTTTAAAAAATGAAGGGGTGGTGGGTTAATTCCCCAGATTCTTACTAGTTGACTTAGGAGGCCAATAGAAACATTTCTTCAACATAGATTATACAAAAATATCAAAAAACCTGCCCTGATTATCAAATCCACATCACCATAAGAGCCATGGTGGTGGTTAGAATACAGTGCTGCAGGCTACTTCTACTAACTGCCAGCTGCCAGCAGTTTGGCAGTTCGATTCTGATCCACTCAAGGTTGACTCAGCCTTCCATTCTTTCGAGGAGGGTAAAATGAGAACCCAGATTGTTGGGGGCAAGATGCTGACTCTGTAAACCACTTAGAGAGGGTTGAAAAGCATGGTAAAGTGGTACGTAAGTCTAAGTGCTATTGCTATTGCTACCACCAAAAACTTCCCTTCAGCTGTAGACATCTGAGTTTCAAATAAGATACAACAGAAAGGTAACTTGTAAGAAAATATATAGTCAATCTTGGAGTAAGTCATACAATGTGACACTACATTTCTTTCAGCTGTAATGCTGTAAATACATCTTTCTTTTCTAGACCTCCACATTTCCTAAAACAATCTCAAATACAGCTAGTCCTCGATTTATGACCACAATTGAGCCCAAAATTTTTGTTGCTAAGCGAGGAATTTGCTAAGTGAGTTTTGCACCATTTTGCAACTTTTCTTGCCACCGTTGTAATCTGAATCCCTGAAGTTGTTAAATTAGTAATACAGTTGTTAAGTGAACCTGGCTTCCCCATTGACTTTGCTTTGTCGGAAGGTCGCAAAAGGAGATCATATGACCCTGGGACACAGCAACAGTCATAAATATGAACCAGTTGCCAAGCATCTGAATTTTGATCCCATGATCATGGGGATGCTACAAAGGTCATAAAACTACTTTTTGTGAAAAATGGTCATAAGTCACTTTTTTTCAGTGATGTTGTAACTTTGAACGGTCACTAAATGAACACTTGTTAGTCATGAACTACCTGTATTTCTTTGTGTATAGGATGAGATAACATTATTTACATTTATGGCATCTTTGAATTGAAATGATTCCAAGTGTATAAAAAGAATGCAGGAAGGACAAGCTGTCATTTGTCTAAGAATGGCCATGTGGTCTTCTAGTTGATATTTAGCTCAAAAATTGTGATGAATAATGGAGTTTGAATGCAGCAAGATTGGAAAGAATGCAATTTATCTTTCCTCCTTTCAACTCATCATGTGTAAGCAGAGCAACCATAAGTTCAGCACCAAATACAGATGTTCAGTAGATGGCTTCAAAAGAATATGGAAAAAATCAAACTCCTTCCTGCCTTCTGGTGATTTCCCTATTTTTGCAGTCCAACTATGGTAGTCCTAGTATAAGCACATTTATTGGAAGGGATAGAGAGAGAGATTCCTTAAATGTTTGGAGGGTTATACATTATACTTAAATATAAGAAGAGAGTTGCTTAAATTTACTTTGGTTATTTTGTTCTAGACATATAACTCTGTATAACAGTATGTAGTCAGGAATGCTTAATGCTTAATGCATTTTAAGCTTTAAGCATTAAGACACTCACAAATGGGTTAATAGCACTTAGCAATAGCACTTAGACTTATATACTGCTTCAAAGTGCTTTACAGACCTCTCTAAGCAATCTACAGAGTCAGCGTATTGCCCCCAATAATCTGGGTCCTCATTTTACCAACCTTGGAAGGATGGAAGGCTGTGTCAACTTTGAGCCGGTGAGACCCGAACTGCCAAACTGCTGGCAGCAGGCAATCAGCAGAAGTAGCCTGCAGTATTGCATTCTAACCACTGCACCACCGTGGCTCTTTTAAGAACTCCAGGTGGGGCTCTTAAAAAAGCCATGGGGTTCAGCATTACCTGGAGGCCCACAGATTGTCCATTGTCATCTTTGAGGCTGAGAAAATATTACAATTCAAAACAGTCATTAATCATCTATTCCTTCTGCCTGATGAAGCCTCCATCCATTGTGGATCTGGTTAATCACCATTATTCTATTCCCAATTAGAATCAATGGGATTCTTCATGTTTCCAAAATTGAAAGTAGATCCAAAAATTACTGAGCACTGCCATTAGTCCAAATGGAGTATAGTATTGCATAGTTTAGACGTACCATAATAAATACATGGGAAGAACCAGTGGCCTGCAGAGATTAATGAACAAGGGTGAAGTCATTTTTTTTATTATTAAAAAAGTCTAAACATCAGTGCTTCTTTCATCTTTTCCTCACTCTTACTGTTAAGAGTACATTTGTTACAATAAATCTCACCTTCATTTAGCTTATATAAGCAATCTGAAACATGATTTATCGGCACTTTAACCCTTTGCTAACATTACCCTGAGTCTTTGAGTTTAACCAGAAATGCTGTGACAACTTCAACTCTGGCAGTAATTAAACACTTTTTAAAGATCTGTCGCAGGTGCCAAAGGAGAAGTGCTTTGGCACTGTGCCACCCATTGACATTGTTATGTGTCAACCGCAGTGTTTTCTTCTTTGGAAAGTCTTGCCTCTTGCCTTTTGCTGAATAGTGTTCCTTTATAAGTAAACGTTGGCTATGTCAGGCCTCAGGAAGATGGTTTGATATCAAACTATATAGAATAGTCTGAAGGGTGTGGAGAAAGCCTTCTCAGAGAAGAAGGTGCAGGTATTCTGATTCAATTGATTTCAATTTATTTCTAAGGATTAACATTTTCATTTATTTATTTATTTTGAGAAACGTAAGAAATGCAGTTACAAGTAGTCCTCAATTTACCACCATAACTGAGCCTGCAATTTTGGTCGTAACTCACGATGGTAGTAAGATAAAATAACTTATTAAATGATCATCCCAATGTTATGAACTTTACTGAGATGCTTGTAAAGCAAACACCATGATTTTTAAGTGAACCCCTTGTTTGCTATGTGTCTATGGAAATTCTCAGTCATCCATGTCATGGTTGTCCCAAAGGTGCTTTTTTTCAAGAGGCAACTGGACTTTTTGCTGTCTTTCTTTGAAAATGTTTTGCTTCTCATCAAAGAACCTTCTTCAGCTCAGTTTGCTATGGTATCCCACCCCCCCCCCCAAACTGGAAGTAAACACCAGTTTTTTGGGGGAAAGTTATAAAACAGGGCCCTGTGACTGTGTAGTACTGTAAACTGTAGTACAGTATCTCAGGGGTTGCCACAAAGAAGAGGGAGTCAAACTGTTCTTCAAAGCACCTGAGGGTAGAACAAGAAGCAATGGGTGGAAACTAATCAAGGAGAGAAGCAATTTAGAACTAAGGAAAAATTTCCTGACACTTAGAACAACTAATAAGTGGAACAACTTGTCTGCAGAAGTTGTGAATGCTCCAACACTGGAATTTTTAAAGAAGATATTGGATAACCATTTGTCTGAAGTGGTGTAGGGTTTCCTGCCTGGGCAGGGGGTTGGACTAGAAGACCTCCAAGGTCCCTTCCAACTCTGCTATTCTATTCTATTCTATTCTATTCTATTCTATTCTATTCTATTCT
>WNWU01000040.1:10276307-10305064 GCA_012654045.1 Ptyas mucosa
TAGAATAGAATAGAATAGAATAGAATAGAATAGAATAGAATAGAATAGAATACTTTATTGGCCAAGTGTGATTGGACACGCAAGGAATTTATGCTCTCAGTGTACATAAAAGAAAAGATACATTTGTCAAGAATCATAAAGTACAAGACTTAATGATATCCATAGGGAAACAGTCAATATAAATCGTAAGGATATCAGCAACAAGGTTACAGTCATAAATGGGAAGAAATGGGTGATAGGAACAATGAGAAGATTAATAGTAATGCAGACTTAGTAACTAGTTTGACAGTATTGAGGGAATTATTTGTTTAGCAGAATGATGGTGTTTGGGGAAAAACTGTTCTTGTATCTAGTTGTTCTGGTGTGCAGTGCTCTATAGCGTCGTTTTGAGGGTAGGAATTGAAACAATTTATGTCCAGGATGCGAGGGGTCTGTAAATATTTTCACAGCCCTCTTTTTGACTCGTGCAGTATACAGGTCTTCAATGGAAGGCAGGTTGATAGCAATTGTTTTTTCTGCAGTTCTAATTATCCTCTGAAGTCTGTGTCTGTCTTGTTGGGTTGCAGAACCAAACCAGACAGTTATAGAGGTGCAGATGACAGACTCAATAATTCCTCTATAGAACTGTATCAGCAGCTCCTTGGGCAGTTTGAGCTTTCTGAATTGGCGCAGAAAGAACATTGTTTGCTTTTTTGATGACGTTTTTGATGTTGAATGTCCATTTTAGGTCGTGAGATATGGTAGAACCTAGAAATTTGAACACTGTTGATACTGTGTTGTCTAGTATTGTAACAGGTGGTAGTATGCAAGGGTTTCTCCTAAAGTCCACCACCATTTCTACAGTTTTGAGCATGTTCAGTTCCAGATTGTTCTGGTCACACCATGAGGCTAGTTGTTCAACCTCCCGTCTGTATGCAGATTCATCATTGTCTCGAATGAGACTGATCACTGTCTCATTCTCAACAGTGAGACTGATCACTGTCTCATTGTTGTGTCATCTACGAACTTCAGTAGTTTAACAGATGGATCGTTTGAAATGCAGTCATTAGTGTATAGAGAGAAGAGAAGTGGAGAGAGCACACAGCCTTGGTACTAAATAGTACCAATATTAATAGGCACTTCAAGTGCAATCCCCAAACTATTGGGAGCACCACTTACAACCTGAGACAATACCTCTAACACCATCAAACATCCACATCTGCCTGTCCAGGTCCTTGGGAAGGGACTCAGTAGGCAGACAAAAATGCCAAATCCAGTCTGAACATCTGGCTGACTTGTGTGAATAATAATAATAATAATAATAATAATAATAATAATAATAATAATATAATAATAATAGACACGACTGAGTTGCTAAAATAATCCACTGGTCATTATGTAAAAAATACGACTTACCTATCCAAAAAGTCATGGGAACATAAAGTGGAAAAAGTTATAGAAAATGAGAAGGTGAAGATCTTGTGGGACTTTCGAATACAGACAGATCATCACTTGGAGTACAACACGCCAGATATCACAGTTGTCGAAAACTGAAACATACAATTTATTGACATCGTGATACCAGGAGATGCCAGAGTCAAAGAAAAAGAACTGGAAAAAATCATGAAATATTGCGACCTGGCTTTGAAACTACATGGCTATGGATGAAACATGTAACAGTGATACCCATTGTCATCGGGGCACTTGGTACCTGTCCAAGAATTTTATAAGATATGTCAACAAATTACAGCTTCCTGCAATAACACCAGTGGAACTGCAAAAAATTGCACTACTTGGAACATCGTACATCTTAAGAAGGTACTTGGTTGATACCTAGGACTCTGGCAGTAACCCATATCAACCATTAGCACCAGTCAATGGTATTTGTGATGCATTTTTTATTGTTCAGTGACTGAGTTTCATGTTTAATGAATAAAGTAAATAATAATAATAATAATAATAATAATAATAATAATAATAATAATAATAGCAGCTGCATTTGCCACATGATCTATGATGTTTATAACTTTCCATTCTGATCTGGCTTGCCCTTTTCCTCTGGCTGAAGGGGAGGTGTATTGGGATGAATCGTTTTCTCCAATCATCTCTTCAAACTTATTGGGCTACTCACCAGCAGCCATTCATCAGCTTGGCAATTTTGCCACTTAGTGGATTCCCAAGATAATTCTGTCCAACCCTCTTCTTCACAGCATTAAAGAGCTTTCAGACATCTCGAACTTCCCACAAACAGAGATATACAAGGGGAGTGTAGGGATATATTCACTGATCATGGTCCCTCTGTTAAAATGAAGGGGGAAAAAACCCCTCCACTGATTTCCATATTCGGTTTCCTGTGCAATCAGGATTCTAAATAATGGAACAAATCTTTGCCATCTAATCCAAAGGAGGGGGTGGAGCTGAATAACACAGGAGGCAGGATTAATGAGAATGTTACTGGTTTGTCCTCAGTCCAGAAGGACAAAAACATTAGAAAAGGACCATTTATTTATTTATGGCTATTTTTTGCCACTACTATTACATTAACCATTAATAATGAGGGTAACATTTATCCGGCTACTTTTAAAAACTAAGAAGTTTTTATCCTTAATCAGAGTGGCTCTTTTTCCCAGGTAAAATGATTACTGTATAAAACTGTAGCCTTAGGCTGGCTCTTGGCATATGCAGAGAATTTTCTTTGAAACTGATTCACTTCTAGATCATTGACTTCCTCCCTAATATAATGTCAGAAAAAGAACGGATTATGATTTTTGTGGCTTTTTAAACTACTTGCAGTTTTTAGCTTCCTCTTTGTTCTTCATTTTTCTCTTTCCATTATTTCACGATGCCCCCAAATCAAAGATCTCTGGGCACTTGGTACATTTTTTTTTAAAGGAATAATAAAGTGTGCTATTCTGCCATTCATAATACCAGGAGTGATACCAAGAGTGATTCAGAGACATAAAATTATCCTTTTTCTTAAAGCAGTCATGGATTGTTCAAATCAGCATGAGCCGCTGTGGAAGATTTGAAAAGAACGCCTATATAGTGTGGGAAAGGGTTGCTTCTTCCAGCACTAGATACACCTGATTTAACTTTTGAGAGAAAAGAAATACCCAAGACATTAAACCTCTTATACTCCACCTGATAGTGCAATATTGGGGGGAAAAAAACCTGTTATTTGGCAGCAAACGGGATTATTAACTTCTAAAAGACACCATGTGTTTGGATGAGATAGGGAAAGAAGCATTCGGCAGAGTGCTCATTGGATCAAAAGATGAATTAATCCTTTGAAGAAACTTAGCATTTCAAATCTGCAACTTTAAACAATCTACTAGGCTACAGACAGAGCCTCGGAAATACAGCCTAATCCTTTTCATCGCACTGAAAGTTGATCTGCTGTTTTTGGTTTCAGACCTAGGAAGTTGATCTGCTGCTCCTGGTTGGGGAAAGTGAGTGCAATCTGGAACTCTTTGTAGATGGAAATATAGCTGACTTGAAGATAGCAGACATCTGGAGGCCTGTGGTAGAGGGAAGAAGCAAGCGTGTTATGAGGATGAAATAAATAGTAACACAAGCTTCAGTGCACCATAAGGCTGAGGAATTCGATCATTGTAAATTCCAACATAAACCACCCTGATGCATTCTTCTCAGCCCAAATTTTTGGCAGAGAAAATCCTTGCTATTTTTCAACATATTGTGATTCCTACCGCACTTATATGGACTTAAAACAAGGGTGAAATCCAGCAGGTTCTGACAGGTTCTGGAGAACCAGTAGTGGAAATTTTGGAGAATCGGCAACTACCACCTCTGGCTGGCCCCAGAGTGGGATGGGAATGGAGATTTTGCAATATCCTTCCCCTGCCACGCCTACCAAGCCATGCTCACCAAGCCACACCATGTCCACCAAGCTATGCTCACAGAACCAGTAATAAAAAAAATTGGATTTCACCACTGACTTAAAATATGTGTTTCAAAATAATAGAATTATTAGTATGCTGAAGATATCTAGATTTTCCAAACCACTGAAGCTTTGTCTCATTCCTCTAGGCCGTGAGGACCTGGGATGGGACAGAATAAGCTAACATTGAGCCCAAGCAAGAGACAGTTCATTGAGGTTTTTTTGTCTGCTTCAGTAGTTTCTAATAATAAAGAAGCACAAGTCCAGACAGAGAAGGTCCATGATTTAGAAATCTTTCTGGACTTATTTCTCCTGCTTTAACAACAAGAAAAGGCTGTGTGGCAGGGGCATTTGCTCAGCTTTGATTACCAGATTACCAGATGTACCAGTTTTGTGGGCCTACCTAAGGTAGGATGATTTTGCTACATTGCTCATGCTTTCATCACCATTTGTTTGGTCACTCTATAAAGTGCTCCAAAGCCTTTAAAAATACCGCATTTAAAACACTGAGTAACTTCAGATAGTCCCTGATGCGGTAGCCCATGTGCTCACTAACATCGATCATTGTGAGCACGTTATATTTTGAGGGCTACAATTTCTGTGGTGTTGGCTCTTCCTGAAAGAAATGGAAAAGTCAGTTCAATAATTAAGAAAGTGATGTCATCTTTCAAAAATAGGACTACTCCCCTCTATTTCCACAATTTTACCTTGACAGACATTATATAATTGACCTCTTTCATATCTGGATAAGTGAATCCAGAATTAGCAAACAGAGACAGCTAACAGAAATGGGAAAATAAGAAAATATCAGAGCATGTGAGGGATCACAAGCTGAGCTTGAGGGCTAGAGTAGTCTTCTGGATAGTTGCTGGTTGCAAGGAATGTATGCTAAGAGGTCTCGATCAAGTTATTGATTCCTGCTGACTAAACAGAGTGAAAAAAAATACACAAGGCAACCAAGTTGTGGGGAATCAAGTGCACTGAACAACTGTAGAAGGAGATCTAAAAATAGCTTGCCAGGGGTGTTTAAAAGGCAAGACTTTGTATTGGATCATCTTAATAGCCTGTGAAGAGATCAAGAAGAAATAAAAGACTGCTGGCGTTGTCTTAGGAAGTAAAAGTGAAGATGAAAGGACAGGGGTCTATAATTGTCTTTTGTTTCTCTTCCTATCAATCTGGCATACATTTGCAGGAAATCCAAGCTCTGGTAGGAATGAAACAGTTAATTATAATTTAGTTGATAAGAATGATTAGTTCAAAGAAAGAAGGTTCTACAATAGAAAAAGTGGAAACAACACTAGGTACTTATTGACTTATTACCATGAAACAAATATATGCTGACCAGATCCATGATATAAGCAGGATCAGGACATAAAGACTCTAAGTGTTGTTAATCTAATCTTGCGTAGCTTCTTCTCTGGTAATATTGTACTGCTAACTAGAGCATACAAAACATTTGCTAGACCAATTATCGAATATAGCTCATCTATCTGGAACCCGCACTGTATATCGGACATTAATACAATTGAGTGAGTCCAGAGATATTTCATAAGAAGAGTCCTCCACTCCTCTGCTCACAACAGAATACCTTATGCCACAAGGCTTAAAATTTTGGGTTTAGAAAACTTAGAACTATGCCGCCTTCGGTCTGACCTAAGTGTTATACATAAAATTATCTGCTATAATGTCCTACCTGTCAATGATTACTTCAGCTTCAACCACAACAATACATGAGCACCCAATAGATACAAACTCAAGGTAAACCACTCCAAACTTGATTGCAGAAAATACAACTTCAGCAACAGAATGGTCAATGCCTGGAATGCACTACCTGACTCTGGTTTCTTCATCCTACAACTTTAACCTTAGACTGTCTACTGTTGACCTCACCCATTCCTAAGAGGTCTGTAAGGGGTGTGCATAAGCGCACCAACGTGCCTACCATCCCTGTCCTAATGTCCCCATTTATTTGTATCCATTTCATGTATTCATAACCATGTTTATACTTATATCTGTAATCTTATATATGCTTGACAAATAAAATAAATAAATAAATAAGACTTCACTGTGTCTATTGACAGTTATCAATTCCTGCTAATACATGTGGAAATAAATAATATTGTCTGTAATTGTGGACTTTGATGAAGAAAAATCAATATCTAGTCATTTCAAATGGTATATTTGTTCATCCTTTCAGATCATGGAAGAGGATCAGAAAAGGAATACTGCAAATGATTAACTATTTACACAAATCATGTTGATGGGAAATAGTTGGTTTCTGTGATGATGCTTTGAATTTGTAGATGATGGGTTGTTACCCAGGATGAGGTTCGACTAAGAATCGGTAACAAGCTGTCCATATAAAGCATTATTAAGTTTGATTAGGAGCGCTTTAAATGGAATCCTGTAAAAGAGTAGATGAAAAGTGTGAAGTAAAGTTTTAGATAAAGACTTGAGCACTGTGGAAAATGGAAGTGTTGCTCTAACTGAGCCTTTTAAACCACTTAAAGATAAATCAGAAGGAACATTGGCTCCTATAGTTCATGACCTTCATTGTATTTACACTAATGCTCAGAGAGTATGGGAAATAAATAAGATTGGTTTGGACTTTTAGAAAGAGAAAGAAAACTATGATCTAATATCTATAATGGGAACCTGGTGGGATAACTCCAGTGACCTTTAATTGAATCCAATTAAAGAATACAATTTGTTCAAAAGGAACAGAAATGATAAAATGGCAAGAGAGATTTCACTGTGTGTTAAAAATACCCAGTCCTGCTGAGAAATCTAAATGAATGAATTTGGCAATTTTGTAAAGAGCATATGGTTCAAAATATGTGGAGAAACAAATAAAATATTGCTGTTGGTATCTACTATTTCTTGCCAAGGCAAGGAAAAGATGTGGATGATGCCTTCAAAACAGAAATGGATCTCTCAAAGATGCTTGCAATTACAGTGATTTACAGTGTCGAGATACAACAAACCCTTCATTCTTTCAGATTTGAAACTTTTGGGCCTAATGAAGTGGACAAGATCCTTAGTTGAACCCCTTGTTCTTTAGACTTATGCCACTTCAGGCTTGTAAAAGCAAGTAGCATTTGTGAATGGCTCTCATAGTGTTGAATTCCTTCTTCAGTGAGGTATTTGTTCTTTTACCTCTTAAGGAAGACTTGGTCTGGTCCTGCCTCAAAAAGCCCACACAGAACCACATGATACTGGATATTTTTTTACCCAGAATCCATCTTTCCCTTTTTGAGGGAAGATGATTGAGAAGATGGTTGCACAGCAGCTCTAGAGGGCCTTGGATGAAGCAGATTATCTGGATACTTTTCAATCAGAATTTGGACCTGAGTATGGGTTGGAAATAGCATGGGTTGTACTTTTGGATGATCTCTGCCATGGGTGGGATGGAAGTTCTGTGTCCATCCTTATCTTACTTGACCATTTGGCAGATTTCCATATCATTGACCATGGTACCCTTCTAAATCAACTTAGTGGATTAGGGGAGGGCAGCACAACGTTGTGTTGGTTCACCTCCTTTCTCCAGAGTCAATTCCAGTCAGTAGTGATTGGGAAGGGTATCCTTACTGTATGGGGATGACATGCTCTGTTCTCTCCTATTTAATATTTACATGAGATCACTGGGTGAGCTTAACTGTTGCCATGGTGTAAGGTATCATCAATATGATATCCATCTCTGCCCTGACAAATTAAGCAATGCTGTGGACATGTTATCCCAATGTATGGAGGTTATGAGAGTCTGGATAGGAAACAACAAACTTCAACTGAACCCTGCGAGATTAAGTGGCTTTGGGTTTTGAGATTCTCAAGTTCTGGAACTATGTCATCTTTAGTACTGGATGAGGTTATACTGCTCCAAACAGACCCTGTGAACAAGATGGGTAGCTTTATACATTTGAAAACTAAATAAATAAACTAATAAACTATCATTGCCTTGATACAATCATCCCAGAAGAATTAAGGAAGTAATAATAGCAGGAACATTGATGAAAAGTAATCATATAATGGTGGAATCCTTACTTTTAAGAGAAACCAGAACTGAAAAGAAAGAATCAATCGATCAGCTGCTGAAAGAAGACGGTAAGATGCTCAGAAGTTATATATAAAAGGCATTAACTACTCAATGCCTATTGTGATTCAGTCTTCTCCAACCAAAAAAAATTACATGTTCCACATGAAAACTATGAAGTGCAACATAAAAAAACAGGAACATGGCCAGGTAATGGTGCTTTTTTAAAAATTGCATTATATTGTATGTCTTTAAATTTCCTAGACTAGGTACTGGGACAACTGTTAAAGTAATAGGCTAGATAAAATGCTACGTGGGAATGACCTTGGGAAACAATATGAAAAGGGAAACAATATGAAAAGCTACAGACTAAAAAATGGTCAGACAAGCGGCAGTTTAGTCTGCAGAAGAAAGAGGGGCAAATGTTTCAGAAGGGACCCTCTCTAATTTCGTGGATTGCAAAAGTGAGAGATGTACTTTCAGGGCTTCCAAGAATCTGTTCATGTAACCTTACAATAGATAGATGTGCTTTGATACAATCATCCCAGAAGAATTAAGGAATTAAGGACTCTCTTACATGGCTGACACAACAAGACCCAAGTTTAATTGGGCTAGACTAGATCTTGAAGGATTGTTGTGAAAATAATATGGAACAAAAGTTTATAAAGAAATGTATGAGTCTTGTGCAACTTTCCAGAATGGAACTGCCCTTATTTTGGTTTTTGAGGTTTGTTTTTTTTAAAAAAAACTCTATTAAAAGTTTTGCCAGGCCTGCAGTATTCACATAAGGATACTGATAGCCCTCTTCTTCATTTTCCCCCAATTTTAACCACCCACTCTAGGATCAGAAATCACCTGTGTGCGAGAATGATGCTGCTGACTCTACTGCTTCATTTCTCTTTCTTGCCTCCTAAGAATGGCTATAATTTCAGACTTTGCAGTTCAGATTCCCCCTACATTATTTTTTGGAGGGCAGATTAAAAGGTATTAAAAGGTAACACCCAAGAATAATTAGCGATCTGGCTGGATCAATGCCATGTTTGTTTATAGCCTGCAGGCCACTAATCCTCTTAAATTTGCTTCCTGTTGCTTCATTTTTCTGCAGTTGCCCTGCAATGAGGCTATAAGAAATGTAAACCTTCCTGACTCCCAGACTCATGCCTGCTATTTTGCCCAGTCAAGATTGTAGTGCTCAATAAAGAATTTCCAGTAAAGTTACTGGAATGGTAGGAATGATAATTTGGCCAAAATCAACCGCAGATTGTGAATCTGAAAAGAGAGGAAACAATTTGCTTGTTTCTTTGTTCCTGAGTAGGCTATTTTTAATTCAAAACATTGTAAGATCAAATTAAGTTATGCATATCTATCCTCACATTGAGTGTGCTCTGCACAGAGTGCATGTAAAGCTGATGAGTATGGTGATAGCTTGAGATATCAGATGAATCTCTTTTCCTGATTTAAAAAAATGGCTTTTAAACACTATGTACCTCTTTAATTTCATGGAAATGTGACTTCAGGGGATGGTTTTTTTCCATAATGTAAGATCAGTTGACAGGATGCTTTAAAACACTGATGTAGGAATTACACAAGTCAGAGTATTTCAGAGGTGGGTTTCAGCAGGTTCTGACCAGTTCTGGAAAACTGGTAGCGGAAATTTTGAGTAGTTCAGAGAACCAGTAGTAAAAATTCTGATTGGCCCCACCCCCATCTATTCTCTGCCTCCCGAGTCCCAGTTGATTGGGAAGAAATGGGGATTTTGCAGTAACCTTCCCCTGGATTGGGGAGGGAATGGAGATTTTACAGTATACTTCCCCTGGATTGGGGAGGGAATGGAGATTTTACAGTATCCTTCCCCTACCATGCCCATCAAGTATGACCAACAAGCCATGCCACGCCTACCAAGCCACACCCACAGAACCGGTAGTAAAAAAATTTGAAACCCACCACTGGGGTATTTGATCTGAGATAGCAAAACAAGACCACAGATGTTATATGCTGAAAGTACAGCATCTAAGCACATGATATCACAAAGCTTATTTCTCTATGAAGCTGGTGAAATGATCTGCTTGGTTCTTTCTATTTGAAACAAAATTCATTGCTGAACTGAATCTGAACTATAAGAGCCAGTCCTACTTTTGGGGGCATCATTAACAAGTTCATTTTTAAAAAAAATGTAGATGGGACTGCTGTTTTACATAAACATGTGTATTATTTTTTGCAGGTTCCAATTGGCTTCTAGATGTTGCTGAACTACAACTTCCAGCAGTCACAGCCAGTAAAGATCAGCAACATCTTGGAAGGTAATATATTCCTATCCATATCTAGAAAGATGAAGCTGCCCCACCATATTTTTCTATAGGATAAACATTCCCAAATGTATGACTAAGACACATTACTGACCCTCATTGTTTTGCTTCCAGCATAAAATGTATGGCTAAGATGCATATTTTTGTTGCAATTATTTGTTACAATTCTTTCAGCCTTGAAAATGCTTTGAATATTGCAATTCAGCCTTGGAGATCAGATGCTTGGATATTTTTGGCAACTTCTGATTCATTATAGGTTAGTTCTCTAATGTTATTTGATCATTCTCCTGTTTTGCCTTAGCAGGTCATTGATCAGCATATTCCATATATATACATACACACACACATCCATCCATTGATTTTGTATATTTGGTATATCCACGATAGAATTCTCCTTGTAAAAAAATTTCTTTCTTTCTTTGTGCTCCAAAATCAAGTGCAAACTAATTGTCTACAACAATGCCTTATAAGCACAGAATCGCTTTGTGTTAATGTTGACCGGAAGGTAGAGGGAGTCAGATTATCAAGAAAAGGGAGATTACTGGGATTTCTGAAAATCTGGAACGAAGGATGCATAATTCTTTTATTTTCAGCCATTGAAAAAGTTGTAGCAAGGAACAGACCATTTCCCTCATTTTGAGATAATTTCGTGACAGACAACCAAGAGGAACTACTTCATGATGAACAACCTGGCAGGCGTAATAAGTAATCCTTCGAGTTTAACATAGCTTTATTCAGCTAGTTGTTACACACTCAGTAAAACCTATTAATGATCCTTACAATTCCTGTGATGGTAAAGAAGTACTTGAACATTAGCCAGTCATAGGCAAGATTATTATTATTTTTTGGCTGTCAATTTTACAATGACTGGAAATTTGGGCAATGAGCCTGCACAAACCAGCAATGAGAAAGTATACCAGTTTCTATTTTAATAGCTGGTTCCCAGGCTTATAAAAATCCAAGCTTATAGTTTTATTCAGTCACCTGCAAGTTTCTTTATTATCTTGAAAAGGACATGCTAGTGGGCCAATTCAACAGAAAGAAGATGAGACAGAAGAAAGACTCTGCTCTAACATGTGCTAGGAATATCTTGACTGGGTTTTTTTGCAAATATTTCAATTCCTATAGCCTCATCCCTTTGTTCTTAACAGGATGAAATATGGGAATTGTACTGAAAGAAATAATTTAACTTTTGGTTTTAGAGGTGAAGAAACTGACACCTATTAGACTGTACTGTATATATTTAGAATACAGGGAGGAGAACCAGACAGTGACAAAAATGTTGGATTAGATAGCTCTTCATATAAGTACCTATCGTCATATAGAAAATAGCATGAAGGGGAAGCTAGGTTTCAATTCTCCCATATATTCCCATACGTTTTTGTGTAATATTTCCATAAGTGGAAAAGAGAGACACCTGAAGTGCTCTCATATTCTATTTATAACTCTCACTGTAGGTTTTTCACTCTGGTTTCATTCTACAGACGTTTTAAGAAACATTGTGCTGTTCAGTTCTGACATATTTATCAACCCCGACACTGCTGGTAAGAAGAGGGTGACAGTTTAGCGATATCTGAAATGTGAACAGAGAAAAGAAATATGCTGAAGTTTAATAACAATTATGTTTTGTTTCTTACATTAATCTAAATGACCTCTCTCTGCATGAGATTGTATTGGGGAAATGCCATTTATAATGGACAAAGTCTGTTGCTTCTGTCACAGAAGCTTACTAAACATGGGAAATATACACCATGGTTTTTATTCCGTACAAAGTTATCACAAGAGAGACAAGCCAACCAAGCACGCCTGGACAGGAAATGCACCCTAACAGATGTGTAATATCATTAAAGCTGCCTCTAATATAATCTAAGCCACAGTTTGGTGTATTAATGCTTTGTTTATATTGAAGCACAGATGGATATTTTTATTAGCATTGCTCTGTTGATGCAGCACCAGGAAAGGTTAGTCCAGGGGGCAGAAATCTACGTTATGCAGGGAAATTTGTTCTGATTCTGATGAGTAGGAAAGGTAAATGTCAATTAGTGAATTAAATCTCACAAATATTGGCAGCCAGCAATGGTATCACAGACCTTAGAAGCAATTAAACCCAGCCATATATATTCTCTATTCACTCCTACTCCAGGAAATAAGTTTTCCCCCCCTGGACCATTTTCAAAGATGGTAATCCAAGCTTTTTATTTCAGTAAGATTAATGAGTACATTCTTTTATATCCCTGTGGGCAGGTCAGTGGAAAATATTTCCCCTGGTTCAGGAATGAAGGAAAAGAAAGGAGGTGTTGAATCTGAGGTCCTTGATAATGGAAAGGACATGTGGAAGCCTTTTTTCATTCCCTTTTAAGGACCACTGAAGTTAGGACTTTATGACTTAACATCTAATACATGTAGTCTGGGAGTGCCAATTCCACAGGGTTTAAGAGTTTATGAAATCATTCACATAGGAAAGAGTGAGTCAACCTGTCCCTATAGCCAAACTGGAACCTTTGAGAATGTGTCAAGTTCTGGCTCCTGATATCCTAGCTCTGATTGGCAGATGAACTCAAGTTTCAAAATATTGCTCTATAAATGAGAGAAATAAATTCAAACTTAGCCACCCTTAGAATCATTCTTAATTTTTTTCTGTTGGTTTCAGTGGGTCATTCTAAAGTTCCAGAACCAACCCACTAAATTCATAAATATACTTTTTCCCCCTTTGTTTTTTCTGAACAAATTAAACATCAAGACAAAACTAAGCATAAAATGTTTAAAACACAGACCAAGTATAAGAAGAACATTAATCAAAAAGAAAGACAAAAGATTAAACAAAGCTTCACAATGTGTATAAGTTTAATACACATGCTTTGTTTTGTAACTTATTATATAAAACATATTTAAAGACATGTCTTGTTGAAAAGTAAGCCTATGTTACTCATAGCCTGAAATAAAGGATAAAAGGCACCATTTCTCAACTAACATTGTACTGCAGGTAAAACATATAAGAAATCTAAATGAGACACAAGATTAGTCAATAAAACCTCTATCTTTAAAAATACCATAACAGATAAATTTGATATTCTTCTTGGAAAAAGTGTTGTGTTTCTATCATATTTGGACCCAAGATCTTTGATAGAGTGAGGCTTAAAATATGAAATGAGAGGAACTATTGGTAAAAGTTAGATATGGCTTTCCCATGCCACCTCTTTCTTGTCTCATATAATAAAGCCGAGATGATATTGTGCTTGCAGTTTTCCTCCCCCTGCCCCAAGGCTAACGTTCGACTACTGTTTTCAGAAAAAAAATCTGGAAAGGAGACCATACAAAACAAAATTAAGTCAAGACATCTGTTTCACTTAATAATTCTATGTTGTCTTCACAGCTATATTCTTACAAATCCATCTCTCCCAGGAAATAGCCATTTTTAGGGGAACACCTCCCCCCATCTTTTCCCATTTCTTGTTAATTGTTATCAAAAAGGAGCTTTCCATACAGCATCCATATGATTCAGCATTTATTTTTTTCTGACAAAACTCAATGATGTCTTTTTGTTGGAATTATTACCAGACCAATGGAGTTATAAATAGAACTATAAGTACTTATAAGAAGAGCTAAGTATTGAAATACTAATCCAATGCTAGACATTAGAATTGAAAAATAAAGGAGAGACAGAATACTATGAGATCTGGAATAAATTTTACCAATGGTTAGACTTAAGGAATGGAAGTCAGAACAGATAAGAACAAGGATGTATAGATCGAAACAAGATGCAATATATGTAATATAGTATGTATCTATAAACATGTAAAAGAAGTTAAGTATGTGTATAGAATTAGTAAGTAGTAATGTATATTGAAGATATAAGAAACGTATGCTATATTTTGTATGGCGCAGATATCGCCAAGACGGTTCCACCATGCCCAACTTTTGTTTTAACAATAAAGGTTTAAAAATTAAAGAAAAGAAATACTAGTCCATTTGTAGCTGATAGAATCAATGACTTTTCTGGATCAACCATGAAGGGATGTGAGCTTGATTCAACATTCAGAATCTAATCTAAATTAGGTTCAGAGCAATAGAAAAAAAATATCAGTATTGTGCTCATAACTGCATAGAATAAATTAAGAAGTTAATTTCACTATGAAAATAAGAAAAAGGCAACTTGCCATTGCCATGTTTGACCCTCCTTAGCAAGAGATTTAAACTTCTGTAACGGACATTGTATACATGAAATGTATTTGTTGCCAACACTTGTGAAAACTAAGTATTAATCATACTTAGTTCTTTATCATAATCATTATATTAAATACTATGCAAAAATAAAGCAGATGTGCAGACTTGTACATGAAAAAACATGAGATTAAAAATGATGACAACTTTGATTTCAGTCAGCATGACTGTTCTACCATTTTTCATGTCAATCAAGATACATTCTTCATATTAAATTGGATTTTTCACATACACACCATATTGTGTACTCTGATATTACTACGATATGTACCATAATAAAATCTAATTATATGGTTTATCAACTGACTTAAATTTCTACTGCTTTGCATACGGTACAAAATGCTTCACTATTAATTTCTTCCTTCTCCTACATGTACTAATCTATAGCACAAGCTTAGATATGTTAACTATTTCTTTCTTCTCAATACTCTTTTGCCCTGTTCCTCAGCACCTAAACCATATGGCATTTGCAATGCCACCATCCAGAATCCAGGGTTGTGTTTTCTTTCTGTTGGGTCTTTTCTACAGGTTCTTCTTTGGCTTCAACTGCAATATGAATATGTCTTACTGTGGCAAAAAAAAAAAAATCCACCTTGGTCCTTGTAGAACTGGAACTAGCACTTCAGCTGGGATTTTGCAAACTCCAACCATAGCTTCCGCCTCCCTATCAAGCAGTAACCATGGGTCCAGGACAGGGGTCTGCAACCTTAAACACTCAGAGCCATTTGGACCTGTTTCCCACAGAAAATAAAACACTGGGAGCCACAAAACCTGGGTGGGTGTGGCCAACTTGGCATCACTCACTTCCACCAGTCACATGACCCCCTAGCCACGCCTACCCAGCTGGTCATTAGGGCAGAGAACCAGATGTTAAAAAACACCGGGAACCACAAAACCCTTTTGACATCTCTTTCTCTCTCCCTCCCTCCCCCCTCTATCTCCCTCCCCTGTGCATCTCTCTATGTCTCTCTCTCTTCCCCTTTCTCTGTATCTCTCTGTCTCTGCCCTGGCACTTCTCCACCTCTCACCAGTGCCCTTACCTTGTCAGGCCAGGCAAGGAGTGACTGGGAAGGGAGGGTGAGGGGCAAGGCCAGCCAGTGGTGGGATTACCCGACAGAGAGCCACAGCAGAAGGCCCAAAGAGTAGCATGTGGCCCCAGAGCTGCAGGTTGCTGACACCAGGTCCAGGAGGACCCCCAAATGACACCCTCTCAAATACCATCCCTTCAAGAGTTAAGGCAATGATAATTAAAACATGGAGGATCTAATGCAAATTAGGTTGCTTGACCAAAAAACATAATAAAGTCAACTTGAGACTGGAAACTGGAATTTGATGAGATGCAAAATGTAGAACTGCAATGTGATTTTATTTCATTGGTTTTTGGATTGTGCAGAAAGGGGTGTACACTAAAGAACACATTCGGCATCAAAAGTCGTACACAAATTACATAAACCACCAGCTTGTTTTTTTTTTCCCTAGTAGGAATTCCTCCTATTCCAATCCAGTGATGGTGCTTTTTATATATGATAGGTGAGATTAGAGTTAGACTTACTCCTAGGCTTTGGATCCATGTGGATCATCTACTTCAAGGCGAACACAAAGGCTACTTCACAAGGCTACTTCAAGGCGATCACAAACCAGTGTGTCATCCTGAAGTGACACTTCTTTTAATTAATGACAGAAAAGGAAGCAGCAGTTTCCTTAATCAGAGTAATGTGCATGCCAACATCTGTTCTATCAGGAGGAGTAAAGAGGGAGGAGCTCTCAGTCATAGAATGATCCTAGAAGTTCTTGGAAAGTCATTGAAGAATCAAAGAGTGCAAGTGGTATTCTAAAGCTATTTTGTAGATATGTCTGAGGAATTCTACAAGATAAAACACTCTTCCCACCTTTCTTACATTACACATCACCGATGAATGCTAATTATGTTCATGCTCTGATACAGTTAGTTGGTTTTGTGTGGAGAGGTGAAGCCTGTGCTTTGTCATCTTGGCATTTTTTTAAAAAAAAAAAGATGGATGAAAAATCATCGGGAGCATACACGGAGCCAGGAGGAAGAAAGATAAATAATGCCAGGAAGCTGATAGCTGCCCGTCTATCATAAAATTTCATTAGTTCTGACAGCCTGTACAACATAAGCAATGAATGAATGCTAACTATACTTCCCCTCTGTCTGCTTCCATATTTCACTCATATCACTTAACTTACAGAAAGCACTAAGCTTGGCTGGCCAGAGAAAACAGCTGCTAGAATGTTCACATGCTAAATTATTATTATAGAATTGTCTATGAAATAAAAGAAAATGCTGGTGGTGATGATGATGGCCAGTTTCATACGCAGACTTTCTCAAACATGATGTGCTTTGTAACCAAAGGCTAAGAGGAATCACTGAATCATTAAAAGGAGATAGTCACTCCAGTTGTGACTGCTTTTGTGATCACGTGGAAGACAAAAAAGCATTTCCCCCCTAGTTGTGGACGTAGCTGGTGTTTAATCTAGATGCATGTCTGAAATCAATTGCGATCCATTCCATCACACTGCCAAAACTATGATAAATATGGGAGATTATTTTGTAGACCTTCAACAAACATTTGTATTCCAGAAGGAAATAGCCTGGAAGGAAGATGGAATGGAAAAACTATAGGCAGCTGAAGAGTAAAGGTCCTTAAATGCCACTATATTTGCTCTTACTTTTCTCCATGAGAAGTAACCATTGGTGTTGTATATTGTTTGTTTGCTTGCAGTGCATTATTTTGATTGCATGTGCAATATCTATAGCATGTTTGATACAATATAGATAGATAGATAGATAGATAGATAGATAGATAGATAGATAGAGATAGAGATAGAGATAGAGATAGAGATAGAGATAGATGAAAGATGAAAGATGAAAGATGAAAGATGAAAGATGAAAGATCAGTCGGTCAGTCGGTCGATCGATAGAAAGACAGACTGACAGACAGGTGTGTGTGAGTGAGTGACAGAGACAGAGACAAAGATGAAGAGAGACGGAGACAGACAGAGACAGAAACAGAGGTAGAGAGGTAGATTCAGTAGATAGGTAGATAATTTTCAAAAGGACTCTACAGTATGTTTAGGGTCTACGTATGAATAATTATTTTGGACCTATATCCTCTGGGGCTGATCATCCCCATCTCTATTCTCAAGTTTAAGTAATGAGGATGAATGGAATGAGATCTTTAATCACCCACCGGAGATGGCATATTGCATTATTGTATTAATTGCTCAAGCTGTTGCTATTACAGCTGCTGCAATGGATCACATTCTCTCAAGGCAAGCTTTATATTTATATTTAAACATAGGTGACCTTCACAAGAATACAAAAGAAATCTGGAACATGAATGGATGTACTGCAGTAGGTAACAACTGATAATTTATTTTATAAGAAGCTTTATATTTCACTTATCTAAAGTCATTCTTCAGAAGCAAATCCATTCATGAAGTCTCTGATTATTTCCAAAGCAACAAGGTGCATTCCAAATGAAGACCCAATTTTAAGTTTATTTTCCTTTCAAATAGAATTACTAGTTATATAAACTTTAAGGTTTAAGTGTAGATACTAAAAATATAAGGAAGTTTTCACAGCTGCTATTTGAATCTGCTAAATGGATCCTCTCATTGCACAGTATTTATCATGGTAATTATAATAATATGAAGTACATCTGATCTGTCGCTATTTTTAAAGTAAATTTCAATTGCACTTCCTCATAAAAATCAACTTAGTTATTTTCCCATGTAATCAGAATCAACAGTAACACCTATTGTGGAGTTGCAAAAAATAAAATAAAAAATTAGACTTTGGTGTCCTTTCTTCTAGTGCAAGACAAGGAGCAAGGTTTAGCCTTGATTACAGAAGTAATAAATCAAAATGTTTTGATGAAAATGAAAAAAAATGTTCTGGAAGTGGATGAAAAGAATTAAGCAAGGGGGCACCAGTAGATTAACTGGAACTAAGAAGAAAAGTAAAGAAATATATTCTGAATAAAACTGAAGTGACAGAATGCTGGAAGAAGTGTTTTAGAGAGATATACAGTATGTCTAAAGTCAACCCCTATAGGCTAATTAAATTTTGTTTTATTAATTTTTTTTTCAGGTAAATGTTACTGTACCTAGGAATGTTCAAATGTCACATATAAGGAAATCTTAAAAATTTACTGGCAATCAATATGAACATTTAATGTAATTTATATAATAAAGTTATTTTAAATTGTTTTAAATTTTTGTGCTGGTATTATTTTATCATGGCTGTACACCGCCCAGAGTCCTTCAGGAGAAGGGCAGTATAGAAATGTAATAAATAAATAAATAAATAAATAAAATAAAGTATCTATAGCTCTTGATTTTCTCTATGGAACCTGAGTTTCGGTATTCCAGGCATAGAAACAGAAATGACAGTAATATTTTGAAGTGTAAAGCCAAAACTAACGCTATCAATATTATTGTCCAAGAAAAAATGATGACTATGTCATCACAAATTCTATGAAAATGTTGAAAAATTGTAAAGATGCATTTGAAAGGTGGCACAACTGGAGAAATTTTGAAAACAGATACAGTTTGCTAACTGGACTGGCTATGTGTCTTAGTTCCTGGGAGTGTGATTGAGACAGGAAAGTTTTAAAGAAGCTATTTATCTATTTGGAATTAAGGGAAATCCCTTATGATCATGTCAAACTAAGGGTTACTAATAAGGTGAAATAGTCTCAAGAATATCCTAGATATAATCTTTCAGTGCAGCTCTAAAAGACTTTATTCACTTTAGATCTTAATATTTAATTAATGACATTCATTTTCTCTGGCTTTCAAACTAACTCTGGCTCCAATGGGTATTCAATCAAACAGTTCCTTCTGTTTTGTTATTTTTATTAAGGAGGTAGAGTTTATTCACAGAGTTATTAGATATGTTTTGCAATCTTTCATTGGGATTTTCATAAACTCGGAACAGAGATGGCTCTTGTCTGTTCTGCACAAATTTTCTTCACAGATCCAACAAATGCTTCTTTGCAACACACCCCAATCCAAAGAAGACCTTTAACGCACACTCCCCTTCAGGATTTCTGGCCAACCAGCATGGGATCTCACAAATAAACAGAGCTGCAGCTCAACAGGTGAACTGAGAATAAATCTGTTTTGCCCAAAATGAGATGGAAAGTAAAGGTCAAGCTTGCTTAGCAAATTGGTGGCCAAATGCCAAAGCCAGTCACTTCAGGACAACGTAAATGATTCATTGGTTAGCTTAACCAAACAAATGTGCATTTGGGTTGGGGATGGAGGAGGGAGGTGGTACACCTTTCCACTTAGAGCATTGGCTGAAAATGTTGTCTATGGTAGTGTTTTTTGAATGCTTACATATATCCAAAAAACAGTTTCCTCCTTCTCTTTCTACTTATTGTGTTATTGTTATTCAAAACATATTTCAGTTGGGATTCATTTACCTTTGGTATTTTGGGGGGGTAGCAGTGGGACAAGGGCTGCCTTGATCTCCTAGCTTTGAGCTTCGTGACACATCTGGTCGGCCTCCACATGAGACAGAATGCAGCTGGATGGGGCTAGGACTGGTCTAGTTCAAATATCTAGCTCATTGTTAATTTTTTTCTGACATAAATTTGAAAGTATAATGGAGGATATAGGTTTTGTTGCATTCAGCATGTCTTTAAGCCTTTCAATGGTACTCAGAAAGCCAATTCTACTAAATCATGGGTGTATTATTTATCTTGGCCCAGGATCCTGAGGGTAAGACTGCCAGAGGCCTTGTACACATTTCCAGTCAATTATATCAAATCCAATGAATATGTTTCTCAACTTGACTGGAGCACGTGGAGAAAATAACCAGCAGTGTGATTCTGTACAGGTACACTTGAAAATAAATTCCCTGGTTTCAATGGAGCTGATTCTTCCATGGACAAGTTTCAACTATGGCTTGGCTACTACTCAGTTTTGGGATTGTGATTAATAGCATGCTGGAAATAACATTTTATTGCAGCTTTATTGCCTATGAAATATAATTGTAGCAAAAAACTAATATAATATTTGCCGATTTGATCCTGTCTCATACTGGAGTAATACTGGAAAAACTTCAGGGTAAAGCAAGAAAAATAATCAGGAGTGCTAAGTGTCTTTTGTAAAGGGAAGAAGATGATGAAGGAGATATTATAAATATGAATGACATTATGGCTACCAGCAAAAGCCCTTAGACCAGGGGTGTCAAACTGAAGGGCCAGGGGCCGGATTCGTCCCACAAGGTGCTTAGATTGGCCCAAGGGGCCACCTTGGAAACAGTGAAGGACTGGCCCACAGTGCTTCTGCCAGCAAAAACGGAGCTCAGGAGGGCCGTGGGCAGAGGTTGCAGGAGGCCATTGCAGCTGAAAACGGAGCTTGGGAACCTGTTTTCACTGGCAGAATGCTCAGGCCACCACAGGCATCCTTGACACGAGTGACATCAAGCTGGCCATGCCCACTCTGGCCACACCTACTCCGGCCCCCTGAGGTCAAACACAACCCTGATGTGTTCCTTCATTCCTCAATGAAAACAAGTTTGATACCCCTGCCTTAGACTTATGTACCACTCTATAGTGCTTTATAGCACTCTCTGAATGGTTTACACTGTCATTATATTGCACTCAACAATCTGGGTCCTCATTTTACCATGAGGCTGAAGACTGAGTCAACCCTGAATCCTGACAGAATCAAACTCCAGGCTGTAAGCAGAGTTTGCCTCAATACTGCATTCTAACCACTGCACTATCAGGGCACTAAATTGCAGAGAGGGGGTGAGAATTAAATATAGAGATCTTTCTCTTTTCAGTGTGGTAGTGTGTGGTAGCAGTCTATAAAATGTTACTGCAAGCAAATTTAAAATGAAATTGTCAGGCTCATCTCCTGCAGAAATATTGCTATTAGAAATTTGCCTCCAGCAGAAGCAATTACTGGTTATGTGTATACACAGATAGACTGACATGTCTGGGTGTATAAAATAGACATAATTCTCATTTAGCAACTGCCTTGCTTAGCAACCATTTTCAGTTAAGGCAGTGATGAAACCTTTATGACCAGTCCTCACATTTATAACCTTCACAGGTCTGTAAAGCAAAGGAAAGCTAATCATAAACAAAATTGCAGTTTCATTGAGAAACTGCTTCCCTTAACAGTTAAGTTGCTACTGTAACCCCGATTGTGGTTGCTAAACCAAGACTTCTGTGTGGGAATACCAGAAATTCAATCAAATGAATAGTCCACACATGGCATATTGGACTTTATGCCACGTAGAAGTGATGGAAGTGGAATGAAGAAGGTTTGTTTATTTATTTATTTATCACATTTATATAGCTGCCCAATTCATATAGTGACTTTGGGAGGTGTATAAATTAATTCCACAGAATCCAGATTTGCTAGTTTTTGAATGATGGCACAATCCTTTCCCAATAGATAATTTACAAAGGACACTAACAATGAAAGACCAGTTCTATCTAATGCCTGTTGGATACCTCATCCCTGTCCTCCAAATTGTTCCTTTTATTGTCCAGAGTAAAACTGGGATCACCTGGTGTCTTACTCTTCATCACTGTTCTGCTATTGTTATGCAAATAAAAGATTTAAAACAGATAGCCCTGATTAGATTGATTTGTTGTTATAGAAATGGCTATTTATTTTATTTATTTTTAGATTTCTATACCGCCCTTCTCCCTGGGGACTCAGGGCGGTGTACAGCCAAGTAAAAACACATAATATAAACAATTAAAAACCAATTAAAAAGAATATCTAAATTTGGCCCAGAAATTTAAAAAACACCCCACTTTAAAATCATTTAAAAGGCTTCGCTTAGGCCAGCCCGGCTTGTTGGAAGAAAAATGTTTTAAGGGCCCGGCGGAAGGCACGGAGGTCATGGATTTTTCTTATCTCAGGGGGAAGCTGATTCCAGAGGGTAGGAACTCCCACAGAGAAGGCCCTCCCCCTGGGGGTCACCAGCCTACATTGCTTGGCTGATGGCACCCCGAGGAGACCCTCTCTGTGGGAGCGCACGGGTCGATGGGAGGTTGTCGGTGGCAGAAGGCGGTCTCGTAGATAACTGGGCCCTATGCCATGGAGCGCTTTAAAGGTGGTAACCAACACCTTGAAGCGCACCCGGAAGACCACTGGGAGCCAGTGCAGCTCGCGCAGGAGCGGTGTTATGTGGGAGCGCCATGTAGCCCCCGTAATTACCCGCGCGGCCGCATTCTGGACCAGTTGGAGCCTCCGGGTGCTCTTCAGGGGGAGCCCCATGTAGAGAGCATTACAGTAGTCCAGGCGAGAGGTGACGAGGGCGTGAGTGACCGTGCACACGGAATCCCGATCAAGAAAGGGGCGCAACTGGTGAATCAGGCGTACCTGATAAAAGGTCCCCCTGGCCACAGCTGTCAGATGTTCCTCTAAGGACAGCTGCGTATCCAGGAGGACTCCCAAATTGCGCGCCCTCTCCACGGGGGCCAAAGACTCGCCCCCGATAGTCAGCGATGGCGTCAGCTGGCTATATCGGGAAACCGGGAACCACAGCCACTCAGTCTTGGAGGGGTTGAGCTTGAGCTTGTTCCTCCCCATCCAGATCTGTACAGCTTCCAGGCACTGGGACATCACTTCAAGGGCATCGTTGGGGTGGTCTGGGGTGGAGATGTACAGCTGGGTGTCATCAGCGTACTGATGATATCTCACCCCAAAACCACAGATGATCTCATCCAGCGGCTTCACATAAATGTTGAACAGAAGGGGCGAGAGGACCGACCCTTGTGGCACTCCACAAATGAGAGGCCTCGAGGTCGACCTCTGCCCCCCTGTCTAGGTTATATTATTTTGGAAAAGTAAAAAGTTGAGGTTTGATGTTAATGCTTTATTCTACTGCAACAAAGAGAGTTGGAAGTCAACACTTTTTCTTTGTTTTTTTTTCTTCCTCCCCTCCTCACTTTTGTTTCACTTTTTCCTCCCCATTGTGTCCAATTATTGTTTTATTATTTAATAGTGTCTGGTGATGGTGAACCTATGGTGCCATAGGTGGCACGTGGAGCCCTCTTTGCAGGCATGTGAGCCATTGCCCCAGCTCAGTTCCGTTACGCATTGTGCATGTGCCTCCCGCTGGCCAGCTGGTTTTTGGATCTCTGCCGTGCTTGCGCAGGGGGGGGCGGGGCGCATGCGAGAGATGCATGTGCATGCTTGGGGGATGGGGCACAAACACGGGGGTCATACATGCATGCGCAGATGTGGGGTGCATGCAGGCGTGCGCGCATGCATGGGGGAATGGGGGGTTGCACATTGCATTATGGGTGTGTGTGCACATGCGCTTTCCGCACCCGGTGCCGAAAACATTAGCCGTCGCTGCTATAGTCTAAAAAAAACCAGCCCATATAAATAACCACAGCCATGCTTCTGGAAAGTTTTGATATAGATCAGGCATGTCCAATCTGCAGCCCACGGGTTCATAAACGTTTAACTTTATTATGTGATTTATGTACATTAACTATATAATTTGTATGCAGCCCAAGACAATTCCTCTTCATTCAGTGCAGCTCTGAAAAGGAAAAGGTTGTTGTTTAAGTCCTCTTGCCAGTTGTCCTTGTCTCTCTCCTTGCTTTTGCCTGATTTTTATTTCATTTTCACCAGTTATAAATGTTTCTACCATGTTTCCCTGAAAATAAGACCCTGTCTTATATTTTTTTGAACCCTGAAATAAGTGCTTGGTCTTAGTGCCATGCGCTCAAAAGCCCAATTGGGCTTATTATCAGGGGATGTCTTATTTTGGGGGAAACAGGGTAATATTTACTGATGTTTAATAAATAAACACAATGATTTGTTGTTGTTTTGTTTGCTGTTTTACTTTTCTTTTGCTAGGTGAATTCTGTGGTATGTGTGCTTGCTTTGACCTGGCTTGGATATTGAGAGTTTGCTGGGTGTAAACTAAACTGAAAAATATCTATAGTATAGATATAGTTTAAAATTTTCTTTATTCTCATGGTGGGAGAATTTGATAAAATATGAAGCCAAGTCTGTACAAATTATAAATCTCAGGGTCCCCCACCCAGTAATCTATAACCATGGTAGATTCTAAAGGCAACAAATTGAACTTTATTGATAGCATAAGCAGAATATAAACTATATTGCTGTACAATTTCAATAGGCTTCAGTAACAACACTAAGTAACTTCCAAAATAACCCTTGACACATAAAAACAATTTGTGTTCAATATTGAATGTCACCAACAACCTTAATATCTTGAGATTGTCTAATGGGAGAAGCTAAGTGTTCAAGAACCAGATTATAAATAAATGGGGACAAGGGGCATCTTTTATGAATGCCACAATATAACAATGTGTCAAAAAAGAAAGCCATTTGTAATGACTCTGCCATTCAATAAAGATACAAAATTGCAATTCAGTGGATTAAAAAAAGGTGGAAATCTGTATCTTCTCAGAGCACACACTTCACAAATTAAATCAAAATCATATCAAATGCCTTTTCAATGACAACAAGATTAGAAAAGTGGATTCTAATTTATCTGCTGCAAAACCCAACATACCAATAGCCAGGTGGTATCATATTTTAGCATCCACATAAAGTAAAGATATTTGTCTATAGCGATGGTGGGGGTCTTTCTTAGGCTTTCCTATATAACTGGAATAGGCTTCATAAAATGAGGGAGAGACAATGTAGAAAGTTGTAATGATTCTTTATAAGCTTCTGAAAACATAGGTACCAATATTTTATAAAGGTTCTATACCATTCAGTTAGAAATTCATCAGGTCCAGTGGCTCTCTCAGGTTTGGTACATTGAATTGTTTTTTTTTCTTGTAATTTTAATGATTATGACACTTTTTTAAAAAAAAATCTTCCTGATAGATCTTTTCCACTTCAACACTTCTCCCCAAAATTAATGAATTGCTATTTAATTACAACATATACACCACGCATCTTCTCTGTCATAATTAATGAGTTCAGTCACAATATATAATTTTGTCAGCCTTAATTCAAGCTATAAAATGCTGTTTTTGTTGTTTCAGCTGGTTTCCAGTTTTCTTTCCTGAATCCCAGTAATTTAATGCATTTTAAAGAATATTCAAGCATATCTGAATATAATAGGCCCTTTTAGCTACACTTGGCTTTCGTTTCCTTTATAATCAAGAATTCCAGGATTATATGGTCATTTTCCATAAGTAAATTCAATCAGAAATATCTGATCCTCTTGTTCACTTCCTGTCAAAGAAAAAAATTAACTAGCAATTTCTGGCATTTTGTGAAAGGTCCACACTTTGCAGAATTTGTCTCCCAACAGATATTGAGACAATTAAAATCTCTCAGCACTATTGTTTCATTTATCTTTGAAGAAACTGAAGTTTGGTTTTGGGAATCCCACCTTACCTATTTTCCTTGGTCAATTATTTCCTTTTCTACTTATTTTAACTGAAATTCTCCACAGCATTACCAAATTCATTGCTTTGGATTATTGTGAATATGTAGGTGTTTTTTAACATCCAGCACAACTCTTCCTCTTCTGTTGTTTTTGTTCATCGAACAGAATTGTATTTTCCAATTTTTGTATTCCAATCATTTGAGTCATTTGATGCCAGAGTTCAGTTATACCTTCCTATAGGAACATTATAGGTTCATCTTAATTTATTTCCCATAAACAAAATAATAATAGAATAAAGGCTGTATTTACAGTGATTGCCTTTCCACAGGGAGCAAGTGGTATCGGTGTTTGCCCAATGACAAAATACCAATTTGGATGGTCCCCCAGACTTTCTTTCATGCGGTTATGGAAAAAATGCTTTTCCAAATAAATGATTCAGCCACCACTTAAATGGGGAAAAAAAATATTTTGAAAGTTATGAACAAACTACAGGATTTTGATGGTTGGCCTTCATTTTCACAGATGGGCAAACACAATGCCTATACCTGTGCCATAGTCAATTGTCTCCAACCCGATCATCTGTGACCAGGTTAGGTGCACAGAAATTGCATAAACTAAAATTCTGCAAACCATCCATGAATAGAAATAGGGGAAGTTTTGATTCCTTAAGCATAATGTTTCTTCCCTGATTTTACTTAATTAACCAATTCCAGAACAAGGCTAGTGTTTTCATTTTGTTTTCATGTTGATATTCTACCAACTAAATTCTTATATGGTGATGCTATTTGTAAGCCTGGCTTTGTGTTTCTTAGATGCTGACAAGGACTGGGGTCAGTGTCTTCACACCCACCATATCTGCACATATTAATTTATTTGCAGTCTGTCAGACTTTCAGCTGTTATTTATGATCAGTTCAGATTTGCATATTTTTTTCTCCCTTTCTGCATGACTAACATGCTGTCACACTCTCCCTCCCTCCTGCTTTCAAGGTCCTATTATGAAGGTGTGGCAAAAATAGGATACCAGCCTCCGCAATAACAGAGGGACTATTAACTGCTGCTCACAAACACAAATTGACTATAGTAAAGAAAGCAGAGGAAATTGCTTAAAGAAGCTCTTGCCAAAATATTTCAGATACATTAAAAAAAAACCATTCACAATCGGAAACATGAGGACACCATCCCTAGTCCATAAATGTCAAACTCGCTATGTCACATTGTCGTTCCGTGACATTTCATGATGTTTTTCCCATTCAAGGAGCTGGGGTGGGCGTGGCCTGTACGTGACGCATCGGGCCTGCAGGCCACCAGTTTGACACTCCTGCACATAGTCCTTGGAGAGAACTGTCTTTAGCAACTGTCTTGATTCTCTTTGGAGACTTTGGTCCATGCTGTAACAGTTTGTCCTCTTGTTCTCTATGATTTGTTGCTAATACCTGCAATACTTGTTCTTTATATCTGTGCCCCTTCTGTCACAATCTCTTTTGCTGTTCCAGAGTTATGTGATTCCACAGTGGGGCTCAGTAAGAATCCCAAGGAGAGAGACCTGTTCATAGACTCCATCTAAGTCAGTGTTTCTCAACTTTGACAACTTTTAAGAGGTGTGGACTTCAACTCCCAGAATTCCCCAGCCAGCCATGATCAAAGTCTTCAAAGGGAAGATGAAACTTCATTTCACATAGCTTTACTTGATAGAGAATATCTTAATTATTGCTTTCATGACTAAGTCCTAATTGTTTGAAATTGGGAAAAAAAGCATTAAAATGGTTGTAGCAGTTTTCATTTTTAAAAATTTGAAGATAGTATGATAGAGGAGGAGTAGATTTCATTCTTTTTTTAAACCTAGGACAACATAGTTTTAACTCTAAATGGAATTCTGGGACCCATTTCTGCTACTGTGGCCCATCTTAAGAGACTATGATCAGTTATGGATCTAATTTATCAACCCAAAAAACTTGATACTGGTGATACAATGAATATCGTATCTTCTTACCAGTATCCAGATAGTACTTAATGATAACATACTGGGTTTTTTTTAAAAAAACCAAAATTTATTTTGTTGCAATCAAAATCTTTCTTAACTAGAAATCACATTATGATTTTTATGTATTTATGCCCATTGGCAGTAAAGATCCAATATAGTGCACATATAGACACAATATCATATATGCATAGAAAAGTAATTAAGTTTTTAAATATAAACTTAAAGCATAACATTACAGATACATATAGGTACAACAGGCAGTTTTAAAAATCATTTTCTCCCACAATGCACTCTAGAAGACTCTATATCTTTATTTACTAGTATTGTTAAAATAGGTGATTAAAATCTCCATTTAGAGTTGTGGAGGTTGCCTGCTTGAAACCTAACATAAATTTTAAAAATATTTACTTAATTACCAACCCTTCAGACTCTGTGTGAGCTGGAATAACCTTTTTACTTTTACTAATTGTAAGATCCTGAAATTATCCTTTTAAATCCAGGGGGAATACTATTTATAGTTCAAGAAATAAAGATCATATATCTATATAAAAGCATGATAAGCTTTGACTCAGTGGAAGAGACAGTTTTTCCTCTGCAAAGTAACTTATGAATTGCTCAGATTAATTTGCAAGAAATGGGCAGATATAGCCTAGAGTAGACAACATTAACAAGAGAAAAGTGTATTTCAGAAGCACACCAGGGAAACACACCCTAAGAACACTTTGATGGTGTATATGATAAATTAAAGCAGGTAATGTTACATATTTCTACCATCCTTGAAATGCTTGTCTGCCTGTTCTGGCAACAGGGCAACTGGGCAGGGCTGATAAACTTTGAATTCATCTGGATTTTGGTCCTAGTTCTTGACTTGTTTTATATATATATAAAGAAAGCTGAAAGAAAAATACACATAAAGACCTACTTAAAGAGAATAAAATTATATATATATAT
>WNWU01000040.1:10305464-10350976 GCA_012654045.1 Ptyas mucosa
AATTTTATTCTCTTTAAGTAGGTCTTTATGTGTATTTTTCTTTCAGCCAGGTTTTTCCTACGTAACTCAAGTTCTTTATGCAGCCATAGTTCAGTGAAATCTCATTCACTAGATTCCAGGCTTTATCAGACATCAAACCAGCATTTTGCTGTCTGTTGTGAGTCTCCCTTAAGTCTCACAACAGACAGCAAAATGCTGGTTTGATGTCTCATAAAGCCTAGAAACTAGTGAATGAGATTTCACTGAACTATGGCTGCATAAAGATCTTGATTTACGTAGGAAAAACATGGCTGAAAGAAAAATACATACATACATACATGTGTGTGTGTGTGTGTGTGTGTGTGTATTTCCTTCCCGTTTAACTTTGGCACTATTGTTCATTTTCAGCCTTGCCAAATTACAACCCAATGGAGAATTGTGAATCCAGCCCAATCATGAACAGCACTTTCATTTATGGCAACTCCATAGTTTAGGAGACAATGAATGCAGTTGGGAGTTCCTCCTGACGGTGTTGAATTTATGTTTTACTGACAAAGAAATAGTATAAATCTATTTCAAGCTATTTAGCTCTCATCAGCTAGCCATACCCCTCTGGGATTCAAACCTGGGATAATTCCATATTAGGTAGATTTATTAACCTCTAAGCCATGGTCTCTCCTCACTTTGTTGACCATGCCAGGGGTGAGTTTTGTTTTTTTCTGTTGAGACTGGTCTGTTAGGGCAAGCTGGTCTACCCAATTATGGGATGGAGTATACTAACAGTGTTTATTGAAAAATCAAAAAGGTGGGAAAGAATACTCAATGTTCCAACCAAACTGGAGAGATAAGCAGAACAAAAGAAATTGTTGCTTCAAGTTTGCAATGTGGTCCTGGTTCTATGGGACCCTCATTTTTATATCTTGACATATAACCTGGTATACACTGTATGTAGTACATTTATGTGTACTACAGACCCTTCCATCAACTCTTATGTGTTCATGAAAGGGAAACTCCAAAGTCCAATTTATACCATCAGGGAAAGAATTTATGGCTAAAATATTGTTTGGACCTTATCTCTTCCAGACACAAGTAGAGAGTTGCATATCCAAATGTTTATTATGAAAAATAGAAATATCTGGGGAAAGTGTTCATTGATTCCTTGTTCTACAAATGGCATTTGCAATTAATGTATGTGAGTCTGTGGGAAAAAGAATTTCGTATAGAGTAAGCAAAAGTAAGAAAGGACATCCACAATTGTGTGTAGAGCAACATTCTGCCACAACTTCCAACAACTTCCAACAACTGCTGTGGTTATTCTTCTGGTTGCTACTTAGGAGCCACAACATTGCTAAGTGTTCTTTCAGACAGCTTTTTTTAAATGCAATTGCAAACATCATCACAACATGATGTTCATAGGGATACATTACATTACAGTTTTCCATATTTCTATCCTATAGAAATATAAATCTATCTAATGGAAATATCTTAACTGCTTTAAAAAAAAGTCTTTAAAAAAAGAGTAGACACTATGAATCTCATCATCAAGCTCCACCACCCATGATCTCTGTGTATGCATCATTTCAAGCTTACTTGCTATAACCCAGTCTCATTCTTTGCAAGTAGTCATTGAAAACTAAGTTGCTTGCATATATGAGTTGTTTACAGAGGGAAAGAGGGCTGTGGCAAACATCATAACATGTCTTACTGTGTTATTTCCCTTGCATCAGCTTTAGCTTCTCTGCAGAGTGGATAGCAAAATGGCTCTGTTTTTTCATCTGGCGTTGTATGAGCTTTGGTTGAATTCAGCTGTTTTATTGCCAATGAAATTCTATCGTGCAGCTTTTCTGCTTCTCATGAACTTGCTGGCTTCTGCCTTTCTGTCTTCTATCAAGTGTTTATTTCATACACTGAATAACCTACAGAGGTTTATAGAAAGCCTCGTATCGCACATGGGTGGCAAATGAGACCTGGAGTGATTACAAAGAAGATATCACACAAAAGGGAATCATAATGAGTAAGTGACTGGTGGAAATTCATACAAATAGCAACACTGGGAGTTTAAAAAGTAAGAAAATGAATCCAAATGAATACATGCCCATCTCCAGACATCGTGGCACCTCCATTTCTTTATGGCACCAGTTTCAAAAGTGACCTCAACTTCACATCACTCCATAGACTTTTGCTCGCTGACATCTCAGACCCGGAGTATAATTCTCAGTTATGTTAAATTCTTTCTTAAACCATTCAGAAATTCTTTTAAAAAGGATGAAAATGTAATGCACAGCCATTCCTGAAGGCATACAGGAATACCGTCATTACAGAGATGCTTTATGCCACTTTTTGACTGAAGATGAAAGTAGCAATATAAAAAGAATTATGAATCATTGTTGACCGTATTAAAACTAATAGTTACCATAACAAAAAATAGCCACAGAGGATTTTATATTATTGAGCCAAAGTCGCTGCAATTGGAGTAGCAATGCAGTTAATACATTTGTTTTTCAGTAGCAGCCATGAAGTAAAAGCAATGACTTTTCTATAATTAGTGGAATTGAGATGAATGCTGGAAATGTTAATGTTTATGAAAAAGATACATGAAAAAGAAGTCATAAATCTTGTGAGACTGTTGAAAAACTATAAAGCTGCAGGTATAGCCATGGACAGTGAGAGTCTAAATTTAATCAAATGAATGAATAAATAAATAAATAACTGGATTCATATTAAAATAAGGATGTGAGTTTGCTTATGGAGGGACTGCATGTCTTGTCTAATACATGCATGAAGATTGCATCTGTGTCTGAGAATTGGAAGATATAATGATTGTTCCTGAATATAAACTGTAAAGTAGCAAGAATAAATTGAAACATTATAAAAGGATTCATTTGCTAAATGTCCCTGGAAAAGTATTTGGAAGAATTTTCATAAAAAGTAAACAAGATGCGACAATGAGAAAAATCTGCAAAGTGCAATGTGGGTTTCTGCTCTGGGATATGCACACCAGAGTTTTGCTTTTAAGCAGGCCGTTAAGAAATGTATTAATGTGGAAAAAAATATTGCATATTTGTTGACTTAAAAAGCATAAAATAAAGGGAATAGATTTGAATTATGGGATGTTTCGTTCAACTGTGTTTGGTTGCTAAATGCAATAAAGAGTAATGTAGAGGTAAAAGACGTATGAGAATAAATGGAATGCTTAGCAAATATTTCAACCTTTAGCAGAGAGCAAATGTTCATTGTAGTTAAGATGAATGGGGTTTGTTGTTTAATATATTTATAGCTAAATATATAAGAAACATTTGGGATGACATTGGAGATATGTTAGTTAGAAACATGAATGTGCAAATACATATGCGCATATGATGTTATATTTTTGGCTGAGAGCTTGCATGATTTCCAGCAAATATTAGAAACTGTATAATACAATAAAGGATTATGAATCTGAAAATCAACATATAAAAGACCAGATAATTGTGTTTCACAAAGCAAATGCAGTGACCCATTGTGAATTATGCATACAGGCAAAAAGTTCAACAAGCAATTGATTTTTGTATCCTGGTGAAAAGTTTACTGAAGTTGTAAAAAAGGAATGGAGAAAGTTTTAGACATGCAAATGCTGCTGAAACAATAGCAATTGTGGTCTTTTACAAGGAATGAATGTTTGTTGAAAGAAACAAAAATAGCTCTATATAATAGCCAGCTTCTGCCCATGATGTTATATGGAAGTAATATTTGGGTATGCCTGGAAAAAACATACTGTAAATAACTTAAATACAGAGGGAATGGGTTGCTTAAGACGTGCATGTAGTAAAATAAAAAGATAACTTTTAGAAAGGAAAATACTTTTATGAAATAAATGTAGAAATCATACAAAAGCGACTATGCAACATTTATTAAGCACGTTGAGGTATTTTAATTATAAAGAGAGAATCAATGAGGATCAGATCACTAGGCAAATATAGGAAGAATACCACTGGGTATTGACCACTTTTACTATTCAAATACACAACAGCTTGTTTAGTGACCATTCAAAGTTACAATAGCACTGAAAAAAGTGACTTATGACCATTTTTCGCACTTACGACCATTGCAGCACCCCCATGGTCATGTGGATGCTGCAAATTCAGATGCTTGGCAACTGACTCATATTTATGACAGTTGCAGTGTCCCAGACTCATGTAATCACCTTTTGAGACCTTCTGATAAGCAAAAGCCATAGGGAAGACAGATTCACTTAACAGCCATGTTACTAACTGAACAACTGCAGTGATTCCCTTAACAACGGTGGCAAGAAAGGTTGTAAAATGGGGTAAAATTCACTTAACTGTCTCACTTAGCAACAAAACATTGGGCTCAGTTGTGGCTGTAAGTTGAGCACCAGTTATATACTGACTATAGAAAAACCTAAATGCCTTACACCAATGTTTTTCAACCTTGGCAACTTTTAGATGGGCAGACTTTGACCCCAAATCCCCTAAATCATGCTGGTTGAAGAATTCTGGGAGTTTAAACCCACCTGTCTTAAAGTTGACAAGGCTGAGAAGCATTGCACTATATGGAAAAAAACTATTTACCCTTATAAGTCTATCTGGCTTTCATACATGTTTTTATTCAGCAAGGGTTATATATCAATTAATAAATTTTAATTGCATTTTTAAAATGCAAAAATTGCATTTTAAAAAGGTTTTTCTTTTTGGTTTGTTTTTACTTTAATTGCCAACCTTTGTATAAGTGATAGATGACCAACTGAATAAATACAGACAGATTCAACTCAGCATAATAAAATAGCAATTCTCAAAGTGCGGTCCCTCTGGAGTCCCCAAACGCCTTTCAAGGGATCCACAAAAACTAAATAAATATTTTTAAATTTCTCGGTTTTAATTTCTAATACAGTAAATATCAATAGCTATAACTTGCATAAACCAAAGTTATTTGGGATCCCCAATCATTTTTAAAAATATAAGGAGTCCCGAGATCAAAACGTTTGAGAACTGCTACAGTAAATTATTGTGCACTACATTACTATTTCCATAGAATTCCTTCTTCCATGTTATTGACAACCTATTCTCCACTGTTTATTAAGTGATATAGGTTGACATTGCTGGTTGCAGGTTTTATTTTAAACAAATACATAGTATTTTAATCCTAAAGTATTTTGATTCTTTTAGGGTTCTCATGCAGACTGTACTTGGGCCTGTGTTCTCCTAAAGCATCACATGCTCCATAAACTTATTTTAGCTTCAGCTGTTTGTGATGCCTATTCCAACTCCGAAGTAGTAAAGTGGATCTTACAGTTCCCCAGGCAACTCCTGAACTTTTACTATGCAGCTGGAAGACACAGGGATTCCCAGAGACAGTAGCAGTATATTCTCAAGGGTATGACCATTTTATTGCTTGCTACTTTTTTTTCCTGTCATCTGTTCTGTCATTACTTCTCTCTTATAAAATGCATGATATTAAACATAAAGTTGAACATTGTTGTTAGCAATGCCTGGTGATCCTGCAATAGAGACTGTAAAAGGTGATGGGATAATCTTGCTTAGTTTCCACAAAAAAACGAACATCTGAAGCTGCCTTTTGCATTAAGAGGGGAAACTTTGACTATTGCCAGTGGAAGTTACTCTGGATGAAAATACCAACTTCTAAAGAGTTCATGAAAAGTCACTTTAAGAGTTAGTGGAGCACATCAAAACAGACCAGATTCAAATTATGTATTAAAATGTGGGTCAAATTCACAACCAATGGCCAGGTTTCTCAAAAATGACATCCCTCTTCATGCCAGTTTATAGAACTGAATGAAAGCCCTGGTGGCACAGCAGACTAAAGCACTGTTATTAACATCAGCTGCCTGCAATTACTGCAAGTTCAAATCTCACCAGGCTCAAGGTTGACTCAGCCTTCCATCCTTTCAAAGGTAGGTAAAATGAGGACCCAGATTGTGGGGGCAATAAGCTGACTTTGTATAAAATATATACAAAAGTATGAAGGCTATTGCTTAACGCATTGTAAGCCGCTCTGAGTCTCCAGAGAAGGGCGGCATATAAATCAAATCAAATTTTTTAAAAACGGCCAAAGGGGTTGTAGAAAAAATGTTTTTAAAAGAAAAAAAAAGCCTCTGGTGATCATGCAGCTCAGCTGGGCATGAGGAGGGTGCAGGGATTTTTGCTACCAATTCCCCAAACCACCCGCCACCATCGCTACCGAATTGGGTGATCTGGTCCAAACCAGGAGCATTTCACCCCTGCTACAGATCACAACTCCACTTACAACCACAAGTTGGGATCAGAATTTCCATTCCTAAGCAAGATGATTGTTATGTAAGTTGTGCCTGATTTTATGACATTTTTGCAAAGGTTGTTAAGCAAATATTACAGTTAAATGAATCCAGCTTCACACATTGACTTTGCTTGTCAGAAGCTGGCTGGGAAGGTCTCAGATGGCTATGACATGACCATGGGACACTGCAGCCATAAATACACACACCTGAATTTTGACCAATGGCTATGTGGATGCTGTGATGGTCATATAGGCGAGAACTGGTTGTAAGTCACTTTTTTTCAATGCTGTTGTAACGTTGGCACATGACTGTAAGTTGAAGTCTATCTGTACAACACTGTACAATTCCTATATGTTCCAGATCTGTGAAAAGGTGGCATGCATTTGAAGAGTATTGTTTCATATAAGTGGCTACTATATAAATCAAATACCTAAATGACATACCTTCCTCAATATATCTTTTAATTTTCCCTTCAACTTGGAAATGTCACCCTTAGCTTCCCCTCTCAGTCAGATAAGACATAAATAAATTAGTGCTAATTGCTTACCACTTGTAAGTCAATGTAAGATTATCTGGATAGATACTCTTATACTTATGTATTAGCATACTGGAAGAGTCATCAGAAGTAAGGCTATTAATAAACTTTACAATAATTAGCCAGGAAAGAAGAGGAGTACTCTATCCTTTTCAATTGCTCTTGAGTTTTTCAAGGTAGGGATGGCAATTTAATGGGTTGGCAATTTAATGGGAGCATGGACTTTTCCTTTAGGCAGGAGGAGACTGCCTTAGTATAGACCCGTGATGGCGAACCTATGGCACGGGTGCCACAGGTGGCACGCGGAGCCATATTGATGGGAACGCGAGTGTTGCCCTACCTCAGCTCCAAAGCGCATGCGTGCACTGGCCAACTGATTTTCAGGCCTTCCGGTCCCACCTGGCTGTTTCTGGCCTCCGAAAGGCCTCTGGGGGGGATGGGGAAGGCTGTTTTTGCCCTCCCCAGGCTCCTAGAAAGCCTCTGGAGCCTGGGGAGGGGGAAAAACAGGCCTACTGGGCCCACTGGGCCATCACATGCCAAAAGCAGGGAGAAGTGTGGGGAGGACACATGCGCATGCACAGGAGGGCGGGGTGCATTGAATTATGGATGTGGGCACCCACACCCGTGACCCCCCCCCTGCGACCCCCGCTTTTGGCACATGATGGCAAAAAGGTTAGCCATCACTGGTATAGACCAAGGTTCTCCCTCCAAACTTGGCAACTTTAAGACTTGAGGACTTCAACTCCCAGAATTCGTCAGCCAGCCATACTGGCTGGGGAAATCTGAGAGTTGTAGTTCACAAATCTTAAAGTTGCCAACTTTGGAGACACCTGGTATAGACAGATGAAAATACATCACCATTAGACCTTGGCTGATTTGACCCCCAACCCAGAAGGATGGGTTAGGAATCATCAGCATTGACACTTCAATAAATGTAGAGATATGGTTTTCCAGGTTTCCAAACAGAAGCTTGTTTTGAAAGTTTCCCTGTCAAACTCCTCATTCCCATTTCCCGAGTGATGAGAATTCATCAATATGCTGTTTCTGGCTTGAATAAACAACATTTGAATCTCCCAATATTAAGCCTTAAATGTGAACCACGGATTTTATGACTAATTCAAGACTTGGTATTATATTTTGAACTGCTCTGTTTGAGAGGGAAGTTTGCAGCTGTTCTGAGAGAAGACTGCTTTATGCAACTGGATTGGCCTCTTTGTTTTTCAGATGGGTTATAGATGGCTCTGTATGCTATAAATGGCAGCACAGCTTTTTCCTATAAAATATATGAAAGCCCTTCACTGTTCTTGTGGATTTAGCTTTCCCACCCAGAGGCCACCAAGAAGGAGCACATGGAAACTTTTAATTAAACAGAGGACTGGATTCCTTTCTGATAGAGCCAAGTTATTTTCTGGGCTGCTGGAGAAAGTTAAGAACATTCAGAACAGAAAAGAAAGCTTGCTCTTGAACTTAGAAGTTTTTATTAAACAAAGGCAAGAGAAAGCCTTTCTCGTACCTTTGAACTGAAGTGGAAAAAGCATAATTACTCTTATGGTGTATGAAACTACCTCCTACAAACAAACTAGTGTGATTATGTGTAGCTCCCATTCATTTTAATGGTATTACATAGAAACACTTCCAAAGGGACTGATGCTTAGTGGTTTTTAAAAACCACAAAAATATGGCAGCATCAGGGGAAAAAGAATTAAACAAGAGAAAAATTGTGAAAAAGGCAGAAACAGCAATATAGTTATTCCTGACATGATTAGCTCTTATGTAGTGCTTTCATGTTCAGCATTCAGCATTTTTCATCTTTTCTTCCAAAAGTAATCTTTGAAAAGTTATTATATCTCAGTGACAGAGACCATGATTTGCATGTCTCAAATTCAAACCCTGACATCCTTAAAAGGACCAGGAAAATAGAAAGTAGTGATGAAAAACACCTCAACCTGAGACTTTGGTGACAACTGCTGGAGACATCATAGACCTAGATGGATTACTGATCTGAGATAAATAAACCATGTTAATTTCTTAAGTACTGTAAAAGTATTTGATATCTCACAAGAAACTGGCCTGAAAGTAACCAGATTCATCTTATGTTGATTGGGAGATACTTCATCCTGATTCCTACCCAATTCTTATTATAAATATGGAAACTTGGAGGTTTGCCTTCCCTTCATCTAGATGGAAATAAATAAATGCATAACAATATTTACTATTATTTAAAGTTGAATAGTCAAAATTTGTAGAGAAGTCAGAGCAGTATTAGAGGACAGAGCCCACCAAATTTCATAGAATTCAAGGTAGGAGCTCTTGAGATATATTCCTTTATGCTTTTGATCAGTGGTGGAATTCAATTTTTTTTACTACTGGTTCTGTGGGCGTGGCTTGGTGGGCATGGTGTGGCTTGGTAGGCATGGCTTGGTGGGCATGGCTTGGTGGGCATGGCAGAGGAAGGATACTGCAAAATCCCCATTCCCTTCCTACTCCTGGGGGTGAAGATACTGCAAAATCCCCATTCCCTCCCCACTCCAGGGGAAGGATATTGCAAAATCTCCATTCCCACCCCACTCTGGAGCCAGTTGGTATATGCCGGTTCTCAGAACTACTCAAAATTTCTGCTATTGGTTCTCCAGAACCTGTCAGAACCTGCTGAATAGCACCCCTGCTTTTGATTCTTTGTGATTCTGGCAGTATAAGACACTAACAAAAAAAAAATAGAACATGAGCTAATTAAAGTATATTCAGGAATACTGAAAAATGTGATAAAACAAAGAAAAAGTGTATGCCCTTTCTGCCAGTCAGGGAACACCCTCCCTGACCCCCCCACAAAAAATGACAAATGCTTTCAAGGCCAGTAAATATATAACACTCTCCCAATCAGCTCTGCATCAAAGATCCATCCCAGGAAGAGTTCTGATTAGCTTTTATAGGTTCCAAACCATAATTAAACACACTTGCTTTTCAACAGTCTCAATTCACTGAATGTTGCTAAGGCAAGAAGAACTTGTCTATCTTAGATTGGAATGTTTTGCCTGCTTACTAAAAATGCGGCTATCAAGGTTCAAGATTGGGGTTTCCTGCCAGGAATGAGATCATCAAGGTTAAGGAGTCTTCGTTTATACCAGGTGGTAATGAGACTAGATCACAGTCAGGGACTATTTGTCAGGGTTAATTGGATTGAAAATGTAAAAGATCATCTCTCTTACACAGGTGTCTCACCAGGGACAAGACAGAACAAATATAACCCAACGATAATCCATCAGCGACTAAAATGAATGAATGCTTGCTTACCTCTGTACTACAATACTGAGCCATAAGATGAATCTATAAAATCATATGGATTTCTATGTACGATATACCCTAAGGGAAAGGGGTTCACACCTCTACTTAATTTGTCTGCATCAATCTTCTGGCAAAACCACCAACATTACAGCAGTCTCAGAGTTAGTGACACACCATCATTCTCCCCATTGCAGGTTGCAAAATAGGAAAAATCTGAGGTTCCAGGCTTGGAAGGAAGGAAGGAAGGAAGGAAGGAAGGAAGGAAGGAAGGAAGGAAGGGGGAGGGAGGGAGGGAGGGAGGGAGGAAGGAAGGAAGGAAGGAGAAAGAAAGAGAGAGAAAAAGAAAGAGAAAGAAAGAAAGAAGGAAGGAAGGAGAAAGAAAGAGAGAGAGAGAAAAAAAGAAAAAAGAAAGGAAGGAAGGAAGGAAGGAAGGAAGGCATCTTTAAAATAACTTAATTTAATGTGTGGCTGGAATTGTCTATGTTCACATGAAAGGGCTATTCAATCAATTTGTGTAATAATACAGTACAGTACATTAGTACAGTACACACTGTTCTCAAAAAGATGAGCCAGAAAATTTATTGGATAGTCCACAGTGTGTATATGATTGTATCTCTGTGCATCTGTACTAAATGGGGGTAAGCAGAACATGCCTGATTGACAATACTTGATTTTTAAAAATGGGAGGTAAGTTAGAAAGCATTAGGCAGCACCAGGAAAGAGCAGGGCTTAGACTTTGTTCTGGCTGTAATTTCAAAGTGTGTGCATGCTCCCACATATTCAGGCTGTGGAGAAATTCAAAGGGCCAGTATTGTTTCATACACACAGCTTCTCTAAAGCAATTTATTTCCCTACTTCTAAAGAACAAAATAAAGCTACTATGTTTGTCTTGTATCTAAGACTTCTTTCAATAGTCCAGCAGCACAAATAAGTATTAACAGGTTGTTAAGTGAAGTACCATGTGATCACAATCAATTTTATATATTTTTTGTCATGGCCATTAAACAAGACTCCCCATTGACTTTGCTTGGAATCCGGTTGGAGTTTAGCTAGGAAGGTTACAAATGGTGATCATGTGACTGAGGAATGTTATGACCATGATAAATGTGCGACAATTTGCTAAGCAAATTGTGATTACATGACCACAAGGACATTGATGTTGTAGGTGCAAGGGTCCGTCGTAAACCACATTTTTCATTGTAATTTCAAATATTTGCTAAACAAGTCAAGGACTACAACTATGCAATCTTGCACAAAGTTGAAAGCAGAAGCTTGTGAGAAGTTAGAACAGCCCTTCAGCCTCCCAGAGGCTATCCCTTCCCTAGGTCATTTGGTGACATCTTGATGTTACTTGAAAGAATATCGTATTGAAGAGAAACTTGAAACAAGGAAGTCTCAGATAAATAAAACCTCTACTAATCCCATCCCTCCCCCCAAATCCAAAGTCACATCACTGAAAACAGAAACCAACATTTGAAGATGCAGACTCAGGGACTGGGATCCAAAAGTGGCGTTTTTTGGGGCTGAATGAACTGTCTTCTGATTTAAGGGAAAACACCGTGGTGGCCTTGCACCAGAAGTGGTATTCAGCAGGTTCTGACCAGTTCTGGAGAACCGGCAGCGGAAATTTTGAGTAGTTCAGACTGGTCCTGCCCCCATCTATTCTCTGCCTCCTGAGTCCCAGCTGATTGGGAGAAAATGGGGATTTTGCAGTAACCTTGTCCTGGAGTGGGGAGGGAATGGAGATTTTACAGTATCCTTCCCCTGCCATTCCCACCAAGCCACATCCACCAAGCCATGTCACGCCCACCAAGCCACGCCCACAGAAGCAGTAGTAAAAAAAATTGAATCCCACCACTGCCTTGCACATGGATGAGAGACAACATAGTTATTTGTGAGTTGGCTCCATAATTAGTTATAATGAGACAGCCATCCCAGGTATGTAATTTCAGATATTACAAAAGAAATCAATGTGTTAGTTGTTTCTTAGTATTATATCTTTAATGCTAAGGAGGAAAGTTGCATCATACAATTTTTTTTTACCAGTGCTATCAGTAATATGGGCAGTACTCCACTTCAAGCCTTCTATTATAGAGGTGAAATAGATGGAAATCCAGCCAGATTTTCTTTGGCGAAGAGTGAATTTTGCACATGAATTTTGCTTAGGTACAAACCCACTCATAAACTATTCATTCATTATGTGGTTTGTTAAGTCTTGGCTTAGCCTGTTGTGTGAACCCAGCCAAATGTGGCTTACTCAGCCAACATGGTAAAGCAAGCTATAGCTTAGCTCTTTCTCCCTCCCAATGAAAAGAAAACGAACATCGATGAATTGATCTGTTGCTGCAAATTGGCTATTTACAAATGATTTGGCAGAAATAGAGTTTCTTCCACGTCTTACTCTCCAATTGGTTATAGATGGATATTTTTCAAGCAAGGTACTTTGGCAGGAATACGGAATATTTTGGCAAGCAGCTGGAATATATTCTGGGTAATTTGAATGACTAAGAAAGAGAGGAGGCAAATTCAACAGCTTGGATTATAGCCAGAATTAAAGAGTGCCCTGATATAGGAAAATATATACTATTTTCTTAAACTAATCAAAAGTTCACTCCAGGGAATAAGACCACAAAAATTACAAACGATGTAACTGCCATCATTTTTGGCCTGATATACAAGAGTTTTTCTAGGATAGGTATTATTGATATTATTGTTCCTATCAACGTGGCTCATGAAACAGCAATTGAGTCAGGCTTTGAAAGGGTAAGGAAGGAAAAATAAACCTCGCCTGAACATATGCTTTGCTGATGCACAGGGCTCTTATCTCTGCAACATGAAAATGAAAAAATATCAAGGGAAAATGTGTAAAACAACCCAGCCAACCTCCAAATACTATCTGTATAATGATGCAAAGAAATTGGTCATATACTGTGTGCTACAGAGGAATCTTTGAACTACAAACTGTCAGAACAGTCTGCAAAGAACCTCTGCCTGTCACTGAATTAAAGCATTCAGCTACTTTCAGAAATTCAAGAAAAGGTTGCGCCAAGGAAAGCTGCTGCCAACAGACTGGAAGAACTGCAAATGTTTTCAAATGCCATGTGGATGAGGGAGAAAGTATATATTTGGGGACAGACATGAATTATTCTGTGTACATATAAATAAAAATTTTCCCCCGGCTCTCTGCTTCTGGCTCCCATCCAGAACATTGCAGATTCATTTTTTTAAAAAAAAAATGAATGGTGCAGTGTGTTAACAAGCGGTTGATGAAGAAAACTACCCTAAGGGAAAAGCCTTAAAAATGGAGCCTTCAGTGGGAGTTGCTTGGCTCAAAATGGTGATACGAGAATGTAAACACTATTCCTATTTTGATTTATGCTGTTTTTAAGACTTTTGAAAGAGGTGTTAAGGAATGTGTGGGAGTGGATATGAAACACCCCTTTTTTTGAATAGTTATAGCAGCTGTATTGTTTTTTGTGGCTCAGTGTTACATTTGAAGCTGCTCTTGGATCTCTTTCATATGACTGGAAGTTGCCTTGAAAGTCTGAAAAAAAATCTGCTTTAATGCTTCTGAGTTGCATAGCTCTACTAATTTTTATGTCACCCTCATGGTGGCAAGGGCTATTTGTTAAGAAACCTTTCTTCATGTTATCCATTGCATTTCTCCCCAGAGTATTCTTATACATGGGATCCATTCAGTGATTTTTTTAAAACCCTGACTTATTTGGCAATTATAATGAAAAAGCCACTAAAATGTCTAAGTACAGGTAGAATTTCTTCTCGGATTTAATAAGAGTTATTACTTCTTGAAGTCTTCACTGCAAAGCTTGTAATTTTCCAAGTTTCTATGAGCAGAAATCTTTAGATTCACTTCTAATTGTCTTGTAATTAAAACTGAATTAAAGCAAAGGAAATTGGGTTATTTTGATTGATTTCACTGTTTACTCTATTTTGTTTCCGGATTTGGACTTCCGGTGGTATCATCTCAGTGGGGCGGGGAAAGGTGAACGGTCTCTGTTCCCAGATCCCAAATACTTCACGTTTTGGGGACCTTTCAGGGTGCAAAGAGCCTGGAGGGCTTTGCAGACTAGAGGGGAAGTCCTTGTTGCAAAGAAGTACACCCCTGTCAAACCAATGTGAAAGTGTCTGCCATCGTGCTATGGTGGACCTGAGGCTGCAATGATCCAGAGAGCACAGGGAGGAGAAGATTTTTATATCAGACTGTGACATTTGAAGCAGCTGATTATCCTGAAAAACGCTACCTTTTCTATATGCTAACTAAAAATATCTATAAACTTTATCTGGGAATAGACCTCAATGAGAATTGGAATTTATTTCCAAGTAGGCACAGATTGGTTAGGATTGCAGTCTGTTGGAGATACAGAAGATAGTGTTAATTTTTTTTTACTGATCTTGATAATTTTTTGATTTTCCTCAGCATTTCTCACATGTTTTTACCTGAGAAGACCCTCCTGTCAAATTTAGTCAAAATATTTGTTTCCCTCTTTGATTTCTAGGCTGCCCAGTCTGTTCTGTTGGCAATAACTTTGCATTGGACTTCATTATTGTGGCTATATGTGTATAGTTTTCTTCATTTCTGTCTCTTGTAAGATAATCTAATTTTTGCACTGACTATTTTGCAGTACACATTACATTTTTATCCCATCCCTTCATCTGAAGAGCTGTAGGCAGCACTGATTGTTCTTCTCATGCCACTTATTCATGGAAAACAATCTTGTGAAGGTTAAGCTGTAAAACAACTGGCATTTAGACATTAATGTGTTTCATGACTATGGGAAAATCTGGACCTGAATCAGGGGTGAAATCCAGCAGGTTCTGACAGTTTCTGGAGAACCGGTAGCAGAAATTTTGAGCAGTTCGGAGAACTGGCAAATACCACCTCTGGCTGACCCCAGAATGGGGTGGGAATAGCGATTTTGCAGTATTCTTTCCCTGGAGTGGGGTGGGAATGGAGATTTTGCAGTATCCTTCCCCTGCCATGCCCACCAAGCCATGCCCACCAAGCCACACCATGCCCACCAAGCTATGCCCACAGAACCGGTAGTAAAAAAAATTGGATGTCACCACTGGCCTGAATCTACCTGAAGCTAGAATGATAATGTTAATGTATACCCAATAATAGGTATAAATGACTTCAAATGATGTTTTGAAATCCAAAATCCTATTTTTTAATTTTTAAATGTTTATTGCAAAATACTTATGGATAATTCCTTTTATATACTTATCAACACATTTGAAATTATATTATTGGAGCTCCATTGATTTTCCCCATTTTAAAAGTGTCATTCTGGCAATTAAGCTATATTTTATAGGAACTTAACAAGCCTCTCAAAACTTCCTGACATGGACAATAATATCACTACCCTCCTCTAATTTTGGGGTCACTCGAAAGAATAAGTGAAGATTAAAGAAACATACGTTTCTGCTAGTTTTGCCTCATTCAGATGTCTAGTTCAGAGCCTTCCCCAAAAACTTATTGTTTTTCTTCTCTGTCAAAAGACTGGCTTAATTATTTTTCTGGCACTTTTGGTGGTATCAGTATACTGTCATGATCTCATCACCAAAAAAAACTTAAATCGTTCAGAGTGCAGAGTTGGGATGTGAGGGAGGTTTCAACCCTCTGCACAAAGCTAAGCTATAAGGTCTGGAGATTTTCAAACCTTATCAGAAAATAGTATTTTGTGGCATGAAGTCTGTAGTATGAAAGAGGAGAACATAAAATGTACCGTATTAAATAAGAAAGAACTTTGGGTAATAAGGTGAAGACATTTGTCAGACTGATAAAAATGAGTGGATGTGTTTTTCAATATCCTGAGACTCCTACCCTATTCTAGTGTTGATTCATTTGTCATGAAAGCATATGTAACACAATTTCACCAATATAAAATTATCTCCATTCAGTGAAATAGGTAAAGCAAACATTGGAGTTCTCCTTAAATTGACCTTGGGTTGTCTTCATAAGTATAAAAGGATTATTTATGGAACCCCTGCATCAGCAAAATAATTGCATTGCTAGGCCTATTTATATGACTTGGGAATTATATTTCCATTATAAGCAAGTCAGCTCTACTGACTGATATCTATTATTAACATGGAAACTATGCATATATAATGTAGGATGGAAATCTCCTTTCCTCAATAAATATTTTTTTTTGCCTAAAGTTTTGAAAAATCTGAATTTCCCAACAATGTCCCTTAAATCAGTAATGCTCTACTATGGATTTAAGATATTCATTCTGTATTCACAGATAACCAGAATAAAATTGATACTGTTGAGAAAAGAGCTTGAAAGTTCCAATATTCAGACAATCAGAAAATTTGACAGAAGTGAAACAGCAATTAGATTCAAATGAGTGAAACAGAAAATAAGAAAAAGATTCACAGGATGTAATTATCATTACTGTACAGTAGATTGTTCATTTGGTATCTTTTTTGTGGATCAGCTGTTGCAGTCTTTCTATCGCAAAAATAATGGTGACAGGATACTTATATCCTTATCAAGTGTTAGCAGCCACTCGTGTTTTCAGTTTATTGTTAAATATGGATAAAATGTGAAGAAAAAGTGAAGTGAGGTTGGATGAGAAGCAGGCAAGGATAGAGTATATGCAGATAAAGGTTTGTAATTGAACTTTTAAGCATGTTTGGAGAGAGACAGATGGATATACATTCAATGCCCATTGAATGAAAGCAGATGAAATATATGCAGAAGGATGAATGACTGGATAAGAATGACTGGTTATGATGATTATGTGCCACCTACTCACTTAGCTCTTAAACTTCATAGATTTTCTACATAATGACCTGTCCCTAAACCTGGTCCTGCAGCTGGATATGGAGTAGATATAGATATATTAATAGATGCAGAGTGTGAGATAGAGATTGAAATATGAGTTGCTTGCAAATGAAGATGGAAGGACACACAGGTCTTTTTCAAATCAATCATACTCGAAAAGAAGCAGCAATGTATCTGAAGCTGCTTGAAATTCTAAATGTTATTCTCATCTAAAGCAATCAGTAGGAAGAACCTGTTAAGATCAAAAGCTTTTGGTAGAGCCATTATTCTTTCTGAAATTTTCTCCTTCAAACAATAGAATGTTACTATATTGAAAAAATGCCTATATTTTACTTTTTAAGCCTTGAAAAGGTCTATATAGGTTATGCAAGCATATACATATTGTCAAACCAAGCAAACTAGGCTGACAAACCACTACTAAAACCATGCACTATTTTCAATTATGGAATAGCACTTTATGAAATAACCTGACAACTACATTTTAAAAGGAGCTATAAGAGTCTACCATAATATCTACTCCCTTTTTTTGTACTTAAAAATATCTGCATTGGATAATTGACCAAGTATCTGTGCTGGCATAACTACGAAATCATTTTGGACTATTAGCATACATATTGTGTGTGCGTGTGTGTACACATGCCAAGACCAACAAACCTAGTAAGGCGGCTTAATGCTGTTCTATCCATGAGGAAACGTAGCTTTGAAAATAATAAAGTAGTTACATTTGTCTTTTGTCCTATGAAGCCAATGCATTTGATTTCAAAAACTTAATTTGCGTTTTCCAGTCCTATTTATGTTTGAAACTAATAGAAAAGTAACTGGATATTGCTGTTAATTTGTGGCTATAATTAACATTAATGGGTCTCCTATTGTTAAATATCACAGATCACTGCAAAGCAAGATACACTGTGATGTGCTGTTTATATAGCACTCAATGAAACATGAGCAATAAAAACAGCAGATCTCACCCAGTAGCTTAATAAAATATAGCCTATTAAAAGGTTTTAGAAATAACATCTGACTTTGACCTATAATTGAATATTATCATTAAACATCAAAGCCAAACAGGAAGCTAAAAATATAGAAATAGCCAGCCTCAAAGGAATAATCACTAACTTTCTATAAGAAAATCTTTGAACAATTAGGAAATGAGTTAAAACAACACATCCCATTTGACCTCATAAAACCATACTTTAGAGAAAGTATGGAGTCTTTAAGGAATAGAATGCAAAAATTAAGGGAAAAAAATAAGCTTATGTATAAAGGCTGGGTTATTGGGAAAAGGAAGCTTAACTACTGTATGGGACTAGGGATTTTTTCAGAGTTATCTGATTTTTCAACAATCAAACTTTGCTTTACATCAATACAATGTTAGCTGCTCTTTTACTAGATCATCAAGGTAATTTGGCACCCTGGACATATGATGGTTACAAACTCCATAATTCCTAGTCAGCAAACTGGATGTCAGGAATCCTATGGGAAGGTTTTTTTCCCCAACACCAGAATACTTTGGAGCAGGGTGTCAAACTCATAGCAGCGTCATGTGATGTATTGGGACTCCCCCCGTTTCCTAAACCAGGTGTGGCCAGCACGTGACGCATCCAGCCTGTGGGCTGTCTGTTCGACGTCCGTTTTAGAGGAACTACTTAGTGTCTATTTTTAAAGCAGGCTTTTATTCTAATCAGCCCTTCTGACCAGCCATAGCTATGATTTAATAAAGGCCAGAACATCCCAGCTAAGAGTTTCTACCTGGGAGCAGTTAAGTGGAGCGATGACTTTTATACAGTTTAATTGTATTCTGGCCACAAGCCGTAACTTTTCTGAAAATCCTAACTTTTGTCTGGCTTGATATCTTGCTCCTCGACCATTTGAATCCTTGTTGCAGATACGAGCTTCAAATACTTTTATTGGTGGGACTGTAAATATTCATAATAGGTTTTTGTCTAAGGATTTGTCTTGCTATTTCAAACCAGACAGGGTGGATGGAAGTTATAAACACATGGATCTATGAGCCATGGTGGCGCAATGGTTAGAATGCAGTACTGCAGGCTAATTCTGCTGACCGCCAGCTGCTAGCAGTTCAACAGTTTTATTCTCACCGGCTCAAGGTTGACTCAGCCTTCCATCCTTCCAAGGTCAGTAAACTGAAGACCCAGATTGTTGGGGGACTCTGTAAGCCGCTTAGAGAGGGTGGTAAAGCGTTGTGAAGCAGTATATAAGTCTAAGTGCTATTGCAATGTAATCTTGATAAGTAATTTACATCCACAATTAATGGAGACTATGTATTTGGCCACAGAAGGGTGTGAAACTCTTCTGAAAAGTGGATTTTCTCTTATTGACAATTGGAAAGGTAGTTGGTGACACTAAAATGTAATAGTTCAATAGAATGACACAATGGCTAGAAGAAAATGGTAAAGAAGCAAGGGAGGTCTAGACTCTCAGAATAATTTACCTTTGCAGTGTCAGGGACTGCTTTCCTGTCTTAAAAGAATTAACATTTGATACAATCAAGCACATCACCCTTAAAAAAAAAGGAAGAAAGAGGGAAGAGCCAAATAAAACCTATTAGATCAAAATCACAAAATTATTGGTGAGCAAATTATTTTATGCAGAACTTCTCAATTTTAAATCAGCATGGTACATTAACTTCAGAAACATTTTAAGAGACAATGGGATTGATAAATGGATTATGGTTATAAATACTGTACATGTAGAAACACAATGTTAAGAAAATTACAGAAGGTTCTGACTAGCATGCCCGATATCCAAAACTGGATTGAATTCCTTTAGATACTTAAAAATGCAGATATGACAATTTCTTTCAAAAGTACCATTTATAATGAAAATTGCAATATACACATAGGATCAATTATATTTAGAATTAGATCATAAGGAAACTTTTATTTTTAAAATTTCAAACAGCTGTATAAAAACATATACCGTGTGTGTGCATTTGTATGTACATTGAATATATATATATATATATATATATTCAATGTAGCCTTCCAAGAACTAATAACAGCATGCATATTTTTTTAGAAAATTAAAAAGAGAATGGAAAAAAAGAAATGTTGGGATCCCTTGAGAAGTCAGTTTAATTAGATGACAAATTAAAACAGTACATTACAAAATAAAACCATTCCCAAACATTCTGGATTCTTCCGCCTTTTTTCAAGTGTTCCACATTGTCCCTTTAAAGTTCCTTTCTCAGGAATTAAAAGCAATTTAAAACTGGGTTAATTGCATAGCTGTCGTGCTGGAACCAATGTTAATTCCTTGCTTGCTGTGGCCCTGATCCCCTTTCCTGGGGTCAAGAAAGACACAGGCAAACAAAAATGATGTCCCTGCAGTCTTTTAGAGAAAAAGTAGACATGAAGCACCACCTGAGAGTACTTGGCAACTTCCGTTTGTAATTGGCAGGTAAGCAGGTACTGTAGAAGTATCCATTTCTCATTCAAAACCTTGCTGACAATTTTGAACGGAAGAACGAGCACCTTGTTCCCATCCGTCAGTCATTTAGAAAAATGCATATGTTTTCCTTTCCCATGGCAATTATCAAGCAACTTTCATAAGTCAGTTGAAAACCTTCTGAGCTAATAAACCAAATGCAGATCATCAGCCATAGACTGTATTGTGGCCTTGGCACTCTCTCTTTTATTCTGCATGTTTGAGAAACACTACAAAAATAAGCAGTTTATTGAGAATTTGATGGATTAACACATCCGGCTGTTTGGAATTGGCTTAGAGGCCCACAAGTTTAGCAGGCCTGTAAAAAACTTGTGTTGTTCCTTATCTTTATTGGAACTACTGCAAAGAAACAGCCTCTCAACAAGGATTTACTTCAGCACTTAAAACTGTGATGAATGTAAAGAATGTCCAAAAAACCCCGCTAGAGTCCATTGGAGAAAGGTTACTCAAGGCTCTCAGCATTTTACTTCCCACTTTCTACTACAAAGGCAGAGAAATCCATAGTCCCATTCAAAACTCCTCGGGGAAGGTAAACACACAAGCTTCCAGCCTGTCTATAATTCTGAAACCAATACTAGATTATTTGGCTAAGCAAACGGAAGAAGCTTATGAATACTTTCCACCCACAGTTTCTTTAGGGAATACCAGAGCAGCTTCTAATATCATAGTAATCAACAGAGGGTAAACATGCCAATGTCTAACAAAAATGTCGCCAGAGGATGAAGGACCACGCTACACAACCTTAATATAAAAGTTCTCTTTGTTTGCAGTTGCAGTCTTGAGCCATGAGTTGACTGAACCATCTCATATAATACCTTATTCTACCATAATGTAAAGATAAAGGTTCCCCTCGCACATACATGCTAGTCATTCCCGACTCTAGGGGGCGGTGCCTATCTCAATTTCTAAGCTGAAGAGCCAGCGCTGTCTGATGACAATTCCGTGATCATGTACCTGGCATGACCATGTATGTAGTGTGTCATATGTATTGTGGTCATATGGCCAGCATGACCATACAATATGGTACATACATACCATACAAGCTGTTTATCTAGATCGGCTGGCTGGGGAATTCAGGAGTGGTGGTGGTGGTTGAAGTATATGCATCTTAAAAGTTGCTGAGATTGAGAAACATTGATCTGACGGTTCTCACTGAAATACTATAGGAATTATCTACTAAATTCGGTTGGTATGTTTAAAACTTACCTTTAGCTATTTTCTGGAATGTAAAAGTCTTCAGATATGCTTCTAAGGAGATAGGTATCTTACTAAAGTTCATAATTATAAAAAACCCATATAAGAATGGGCTAAAATGTCTTCCTCACGAGGAAGATATTTTATCTAGAAGAGGTTGACCAAATATGTATCAGTGGGAATTTCAAATGAGAAATTATTTTTACTATCAAATCTTAAAATGTGTAAGAAGAAATAAGTGATCCAGAATATTTGTTGTCCATGATTCAACATTTTATTCTTCTGTATTTATTATACAAGCCCTACATTTTATTTTTGTATTTTGAGTATCATTTAATTTAGCTGAAGATCAAGTAATTATGACTGGGAGTCTTAATCAGTCATTGTATCTTCTTAATGCTGTTCCAGCTAAATGTAGTTATTTTCCATAATAAGTATTAAAATTTTATGTTGAAATTTAATTTGATAGATACCAACTGTAGAGCCCTTAGTGGTCTTTGAGCTTGGTCGTTACTTCCATGTTATTATTGTTGGTTGCGAAGTTGTGTCTGACCCACCGCGAGCCTATGGACAATGTACCTCCAGGCCTTCCTGTCTTCTACCCTCTTCTGCAGTCCATTTAAGCCTACTGCTTCAATGATTCCATCCAGCCACCTCATTCTCTGTCGTCCCGTTCTTCTTTTGCCCTCAATTTTTCCCAGCATTAGGCTCTTCTCCACTGAGTCCTTCCTTCTCATTAGGTGGCCAAAGTATTTGAGTTTCATCTTCAGGATGTGGCCTTCTAAAGAGCAGTCAGGGTTAATCTCTTTTAGGACTGACCGGTTTAATCGCTTTGCAGTCCAAGGGACTCGCAGGAGTCTTCTCAAGCACCATAGTTCAAAGGCCTCAATTCTTTGGCGCTGAGCCTTTCTTATGGTCCAACTTTCACAGCCATACATTGCAACTGGGAAAACCATGGCTTTGACTGTACGCACTTTTGTTGGCAGGGTGATGGCTCTGCTTTTTAGTAAGCTATCTAGATTTGCCATAGTTTTCCTCCCCAGGAGCAAGCATCTTTTAATTTCTTGGCTGCAGTCCTCATCTGCGGTGATCTTGGAGCCCAGGAAAATAAAATCTGCCACTATCTCCATTTCTTCCCCATCTATTTGCCAGGAATTGAGAGGGCTGGATGCCATGATCTTTGTTTTCTTAATGTTGAGTTTCAGGCCAACTTTTGCACTCTCCTTCTTCACCCGCATCAAGAGGTTCTTTAGTTCCTCTCCACTTTCTGCCATTAGAGTGGTATTTCATCAGAAACCTATGGAAGTAACATCAGATATCAAATATCACATATGACTTTTAAATTTCTTGCATAGATAGATATTATAAACACCTGCATGCAACACATGTAATTTCTCCAAATTGTATCAGACTTCTCACTTGACTATTATTTTAGAATTTCAATTTTAGTCATTTTATCCAATAATGCTCTAGTAACATAGTGACTATAAGAGAAAATCATCCTATTTTTTCAGTGATGTATTCAAATGGCATTATTTGATGAAACATTTTATAACACATATTAAACAAAAATATTTTCAAAATAGACACTATAATACAGGGGTCTCCAACCCCCGGACCGCAGCCCACTACTGAGCCAAGGCCCATTCAGGACATGGCCATGCGAGTGGCTGGCCGGTGCAGGCAGTTCAACTTGAACGCGTGGTGGGCCAGGGTGCACAGCTTGTCTTGCGCAACTATATTTTTGTCCCACTACTGGTGGGTGTATACTGGTATGTTCTGGTTCCCCCCTCCCCACCCATCGGACTACCAAACCATAACAATTGGGGAGCGCTGCTGTAAGAGTTCAGTGATTATCTCAAAAGCTTTTAAAGCATATAAACATGGACATATTGCTGTTTCTTATTTGGGGTGGGGGGAAAAGAATAAAAAGAAAAAAATGTTAGAAAATAAAATTAAGGAACTTTAGAATGTAAAACAACCGGAATTAATTAAAGTTGCTAAATTGGTACTTAGTTTCCTGGTATAGACTAATAATGAATTGCATTCTGAGAATAAGAAGAAATAAATGGTAAATTATTGCCCTCTGGATTGAAATAACAACAACAAAGTAGTATCATTTCAACTATTAAGGACCCAATAAGTATATAATGAATCTAACAAATCAGCAGTTTGTTTAATAAAATCTATAATGCTAATTCAAAGATTACTAAGCAAAGCTATTCTTATTTGAAATGACAAAGCTGCTTAGTTACCTGTACTGTACATGTATGCCAGCAGAAAATAATAGACACCATTAAATTTGTAGGAATAGTTTCAATGTATCATATGGAACTAAAGATGCCTTTTTAACCTTTTTTTAAAAAAAATTATTGGACATCTCATGTGTTTTTATAAATTGGGCTATCAAATTAATTTTGCTGGAATTGTGAAAAGGAGAGTATACTTGTAAACATAAAGTATTTCTTATTTATGTCTTCCCTTTTTTATTTTTTTGTATATTAAAAGAAAGAAATCAAATGTGAGTTTGTTTAACTAAGGATCTTATTTAGAACTGATGGTTCAAGATCAAGCTTGAGGAATTGTGGTAATTAAAATAGAGAATTTAGCTTCCAAAACAAATCAAATATACACAAGTACTTTTAATGTATCTTCCTCAGGATATAAGATATATGAATAAGTTGATGAAAAGCTCAAGATTTTGGTTATGGATAACAGCTTTCAGCACCTTTTCCACAGATACAAGGTTACTAAATTTACATTTAAAACTCTAACCAAAAGCAAAAAATAAGCTTGGCAAATAAAATCATTTTCTTCACTTCAAAATGATCAATTTAGCAAGCCAAATGCTGGTCAAAAACTAGGCAACAAAATAAATAGTAAGATGGAGGTAAAGTGACATCCTGTTGCAATTTAGGAAAGCCACCTAATTGGCTATTCTGTCAGATCTTGAGGTTGATATGTGATATAACTATTTTGTCTTGCAGTGGGATGTTTATATAGTACCATATTATATTATGTTCCTTGGTATAGAGATGGAAGTTGTATTCTGTTATGTAGTGTTTCAAATTGAATGTAAACTGCTCAGAGATAGCATAAGAAAAACAATAATTTGATCAGGGACAAAAGCTTTTTTGGGGGGCCAGGAAAAAGGATTTTTTGAACAAATCATTGGGAAACTAGGATGGGAGAAAAGGTTTCTTCAGGTATGCTGAACCAAGCCTATTTGCTATAAAAGCAAATAACATTCAACACTTATGAATGTTTATGCTGACTTATGCAGAAAAATGCAGCTTGCAAATGATGTTAAACAATACAAATAAAAAAGCAATTTGTATAATGAGTACAATAAAAGTCAGCAAATGCAATTGAAATATATATAACTAATCAACGGCTATATACCTCAGAATTAAATTAAGCTATTCGTCATTCCAGGTCTGCCAAGGAAAAGCACTAGACACTGGAATTTTGGAAAATTCTCTTTGCCTCTCTTTTATTCCACAGTAGGAACACGGAGGCAGCTAAAGATGGTACAATAAAAATGTGTGAGTAGCTATTTCTGCAGACATACATAAAGCAGCATTGATTTATTTAAACACAGATCAGGCAGTGGTCTATGCCAAGAATTTTCTAAGCAAATGGAAAAACTTACCGTATTTTTTTTATTGTGAATGGTACGTTTGATTTACTACTCAATTTATTTTCTTAATGAGAATGTAGCCTATTATTTGGCCACCAACTCTACAATTTAAGCCCTGAATTGTGTAAAAAATGCATTTCCTTCCCCAGCAAAGAAAAACAAATAGCTTTTAGACTAAGCATATTTCTCATTCTATTTGAAATGTATTTATGTTTCTACTTTTCAGCGTATCATAATGCTCCTAAAGAAGCTTAGAATCTGTCTAGAGCCATTTCTAAATGGTTTTCCCATACAAGAGCGGATAGCAAAGATTTTGTGGAAGATTCAACCGAACATGTCATTTGCTTGCCTTCTTCTACTTTTAGGGAGCCTTCCCGCTCTATCTGGAGATACATATTTAATATATGCTTGACGAAAATAAATAAATAAAAATAAACACCCATCCCACCCCCCAAATTAAAAGCATCGCCCCCCAAAAAACCGGGCAGGACTTTTCGTTACAAGATCACCCACGAAGTAAACTAGCTCTTAGAGAAGTGATAAAAGTGCGAGAATTTGGAAGAGCTTAGCGATCGACTGAAATCTTTGCTCAGCCATGCAGTTTGCTGAACGCTTCCACCTTCCAGCTACTGCGCAGGAAAAGAAATCACCCTTTGCCGACTCGATATCCATTATATATATATATATATCTTTAAAATGATCGAAGGCAAACGTGAAAAAGAGTTCCGTGTTCTAAGCTGTTCAAGCTTCGTTAACACTAGAAACAGCTACCTAACTTTCCCGGCAGGGTAACCCTCTGCCAGCCTTTAGGGCGCCGCGTGGCAAAATCTCCCGTGGGGAGGGGAGGGGAGAGGGGAGGAGGCGGCGTCAATCTTGAGAATGAACCTTCCTCGAGCTCCTTTCGGCTACAACCCGACCTTGCTTGCTCGCTCGCTCGCTCATTCACTCTCTCCCGGAAGTCCCCGCCTAGTGACCCGGAAACAAAGAGAAATCCGTAGCCGGGAAAGGTCGTTTTCTTCTCCAAGATGGCAGCGCCCAGAGAGTCGTGTTGAAGGAAATGAAGGGCAGGCTGAGCGTCGGGGCCGGGGCCGGTCCTTCCGTTACCCGCTTTACCTCAGATTAAGGCCGGCCCTGAGATCGAAACGCCTCAACCCGACCGTAGCTTTTTGTTCACTACGCGGCGGTTGGAGGCGGGTGCCTCAAGGTAACGACTGTGTGGGGAAGGTCGATGCCTCGGACATGCTTGCTTGCTTGCTTCCACTCCCTGGATTTATTGTCCCACAGGAGCGGTGGATTGGAGTGGTTGACGGGGGGAAGATGCTTCTTCTGCCTATCGTTTTCTCTTTGTCAGATTTTTGCTTTTCCTCCCGATGTTTCAAAGGGTGATTGGAGGTCAAGATCGTGTTTTTAGCCGGTCGAGCTCAACTGCTGCTTGTTTCATTGCTTTCCAAGCCACCGTGAAAGCTCAGAGGTTTCAATCTGAGATCATCCGCCGGCAGCTGTTAAGCTCTAGCTAATAAGAGGCGTTAAACCATACTTAAAGACAAGGGAACGATTTTCGATTCATTTTATGTTACTTATCCTGAATCGAGTTCTAGATGCCGGTGACAGCAGGGACCAATAGTAGCCATCTTGATCAGTCCTAAATCAAAGCTCTTGCAAGGATTTTTTTTTTTTGGCAATCCGTTTGTTTCTGCGTATTTGTGCAATTCTCAATCTTGACAAGCATCATTTTTTTCCCTAATCCGTTTACACACTAAAATATTAATCTCCTTAATCTGTAGTGCTAATTGGTGAAAGTAAAACTTTTAATAATGCAAATGTTTTAAGTTTTAGAATAGAATAGAATTTTTTTTTTGGCCAAGTGTGATTGGACACACAAGGAATTTGTCTTGTGCATATGCTCTCAGTGTACATGAAAGAAAAGATACGTTCATCAAGAATCATAAGGTACAACACTTAATGATAGTCATAGGGTACAAATAAGCAATCAGGAATCAATATCAATATAAATCGTAAGGATACAAGTAACAAAATTACAGTCATACAGTCATAAGTGGGAGGAGATGGGTGATGAGAACGATGAGAAGATTAATAGTAGTGCAGACTTAGTAAATAGTTTGACAGTGTTGAGGGAATTATTTGTTTAGCAGAGTGATGGCGTTCGGGGAAAAACTGTTCTTGTGTCTAGTTGTTCTGGTGTGCAGTGCTCTATAGCGTCATTTTGAGGGTGGGAGTTGAAACAGTTTATGTCCAGGATGTGAGGGGTCTGTAAATATTTTCACAGCCCTCTTTTTGACTCATGTAGTATAAAGGTCCTCAATGGAAGGCAGATTGGTAGCAATTGTTTTCCCTTCACTGTGAAAAAGTTTCCCAATTTAAAATGTCTATGTGGCTAAAAGAGTGTCTGTATGCTTCCTGGAGACATGTTCCATTAAATACTTGTAGCTTTTAATACTTAAACTATGTAAAAATTAACAAATACCGGTACATAGAAGCATATTTTATGCCTTTGAGTCAGTTTTTGACTTCTCACATTAGCATCATTAAGTTCCCGCAGGTTTTTTGGCAATATTTCAAAAGTGGCTTGCCATTGGTTCCTTGCTGGGGGTGAGACAGAGTAACTGGCTCAAAGTCAACCAGCTGGCTTCGTACATAAAATACAATTAGAACTCACAGTTTCTAGTTTTATACCTGGGTTATTTAACCACTATACCAAACTAACTCTCAAGCATATTTTATGTATATATAAAATTTAGAGGGGGTCCTTGGTACTCTCTGAGTTTGCTTGTTTTCTGATGATGTTATCTAGTTTGGGTAATGAAACGTCTGCAAGAAAACAAGCAACATCTCAGAAAGCACAAAGGACCCCCTCAGCCCCATTTCAACCGTGAGCTATAAATATTCTCCTTTATTGACATATACTTATTAAAAAGAATTTTTTTGTTTGAGATTACTGAAACTGCTTTTTAGTGGATCTTTAGCAGAACTATGATATATGAGTTTGAACAGGAACAGTACTTTAGATGGCTTTTTTACTCTAACAGTTAAAAAGCTGAAATTTTATGGTTGCTTTATATCATAGCAAGTCATTTTTAAGTTCTGTAATAAACATGTTGCATCTGGTTAAACAATAAAATAAAATAGTCCTGATGTTAATGTTCAGTACTTTTATGAGCTATTTTTAAGCAAATGTTCCATCTTACTGATGCTTGACTAATTGTAAACAATTTTATAGCCAATACTAGCCAATGGGACTAGTAAAAGAACTTAGCTTGGTTGTTTGAAAATAAATACTAAATGATTTTCTTTGTATTTGGCAAATTGTATGTAATTTCTGTTTTTTTAATCTTATTTCTCTTGTGCATCTTCCTCTTGCTATTGAATTTGAAGATCTGTATAAGTTGGTTTTAGGAAATGCAAAATATCATGCACAGAACAACTATTTTTGAAATGGTTTATGTCTGAATTAAAGTGTGTGGTTGGATATAGATTGAAACAGCCCAGCTATGGTCTAAAACATAGCCATTCTTGCACAAGTGTTGTGGTTTAAGAATGGAGAAAACTCTAAAAACATTGGCAGTGACAACTGAGGAAAAGTAGGAAAGGAAATATACTGGCAGGCAGGACACTAGGACATATCACTATAGGATGGAGATAATGGCAACCAAGAGAAGGGAAAATTCTGCAAAGATCAGGGAGATGTAGGCTGGTGAGATATAATGCATTGGGATATTGGTCCTGACAACTGAGAGAAGGCAGAAGGAGGTTTGAGGAGAAAAATTTGTGAAGATCAGTGCAAGGTTAGGTTGGTTTGTAGTTTGCTTATATTTGATAAAACTATGAAACCAGTGTTATTTGAGTATAATGGTTGCCATTGAGATTAGGTACTGTGAGTAAAGGGTTTCTATTGCATATTTTTCCATTTAATATGCTTTTTAATTTGTATTGTTTTATATTTTTATTTGTATTATTTTAGGCACTGTGAAGAAACAATATACCAACGTTATTAAATAAATGGCTTGTGTCAGTGGTAGAGGGGAAGAAAGGTAAAGCATATTGGCTGGTGAGATAAACTGTCTTCAGAATAGTTTCGTGGAAGAAGGGAAATATGTATACCAGTCTTACCTTTCTTGCATTGGGATCCCTGCAGACTTTATTTAGGCAACTGAGACCAGCAAAGAAGTTTTTAATTTTATTTTGTTGAACAGTGGTTCGTATAGGATGGCTTGGCAGAACTTCTTCTGCATTATGTTTGATGTATACACCTGTAGTTTGCTGTAATATTGTAAATGTCTTTTTAAGAGGAATTCTCTTTTGCAGGAAAATTTTTGTAGCATATCCAAGAAAAAACATCATGCAACAGATGCCATGCAAGTTCGCATGTTTCTTTAGAGTCGTCAAAGTAAAGGGAGTTACATTTCAACAGCTGAACTTCTTCAGGCGAAAAGTAAGCTTATATAACATTGCATACCACCTCAAAAGCTGGAACTGATTACAGCTGTACAATTTTTGGATTGATTAATTATGAGCCATTGTGCCATTGTCAACTCTTAGCAACAACATAGACAAACCATCTGGCCTTTTAAGCCTCTCATCATTTTGCCATCACCATTGTAATTGAGTCCATCCACTTTGCTGCTGTTTGTCCTCTTCTGTCTTTGCCTGCACATTTTCTTTAGGCTCATATCCATTTGGATATGGTGGCACTTCAGCATTTGGAATTTACAAATGGAGATGAAAATACATGTTAAATATCCAAGGGAGAAAAAGTAACACTGGGATAGAATTAAATTGGATTATATTTTAGTCACCTCATCCATAGATGGATTACATTTACATAGCAAGGAAGAATTGTAATTTATTTAAGGTAGCGTTCATGTGTAGTGTATAGAATGTAGCTAGAAAAATGTACATCTTTTACTTTTCTGTATATTTCTGTAAGCCAAACGAGTGGTGCTTATTCACAGAGTATTAAAATTGAAACATTCAACTAGAATTTAAAGTACTCTTGGTAATATTCTTGCATTAGTGTTTTAAAATATAAAATAGCTGTAAGATAAAGAAATATTTCTGGATATGTTACTAAGGAAAAAAAGCTCCCATGAAATTATCATACATAAATTCAATCAATACAATGTGACTTTTTTCAGAAGCATATAGAAAGTAAAAAGTGTGATTTGAAGAAACCTAAATATGTTAAAATGGCTGTTTTACAAAAAAAAGTGTTTTTCTTTTCCAGTATGTAATGCAGCATAAGAAAAGACTTTTCCAGCAAGCAAAGCTGAAGCCAGCATCAGCAGTACCACCTTGCCTGGAAGGACAGCGTTCAAGTGAAGAGACAATGATTGTCCATGAGGTGAAATCAATTTCACCTCTTCTGCCTCCCTTCTCAGAGAAACCAGTGATGAATGAAGAAACACTGAAGTTGACAGCAGCTACTACTGTTGCAAAAACTGTGGAAGAATCAGCATCGAAAGAAGAAAAAGATTGGAAAGAAATGAAATTAAATGTGGATACTTTACCTAACATTTTGGTTCGTTTGACCAAAATTAAACTTACAGGTAGGTCTTTTTTTTCTTTTATGGAACTGTTTTATTACATGTATTTTCTTCTTTGCATTTTTCTAATTTTTTTTTAAAAGGGGTTTTTTTTTAGACAAACAAACATTTAGTACATCATTCATTTCTTCCATGTGACATCATGGTGTTATCTCCAAACACTTCTTCTTTTCTATTATCTACTATCTTCGTTCTCATCAAATACATTACAAAAATTTCCCAGTAATCTAATATTCTAATTGTAACATATTTTATCTATCTCTATTAAAGCTTGCTTATATCTTTTTTCTAACCAATAGTAAAATTGATTCCATATCTTAAATATTTACATAATATACATAATATTTATCTCTAACTTTTTCCCATACCAATAAATGTGTTTCTTATATAATGTCTATGAAAGTACGTATGTATCTTATTTCTACCATACCATAAGAATGCATGCCAACCCAGTTGTAAATCATGGCCTTCCAGTGTTAATAATCTTGTATTTCTTAGTTCAACCCATTCTTTCAGCTGTGTCAGTGCTGCTGCTTGATAATATAGTTCTCAATGCGGGACTCCAAATCCTCTTCGTAGTATCGTATCATGAAGCATTTTTTTTAAAAATGCTGATTTATATGCCGCCCTTCTCTGGAGACTCAGGGCGGCTTACAATGTGTTAAGCAATTATTCTTGCTTATTTAAACTTATTCTTGCTTTTTTGTCTTGTCATATAAATTTCCTTATTGTCTTATTTAAGTATTAAAAATAAGTCTTTTCAATTTTTATCGGTATTGTCTGGAATAGGAATAGAAATCTTGGTAGTATATTCATCTTTATTATTGCTATCCTTTCCATAAGTGACAGTTGAAGATTCTTCCATTTCTCCAAATCTGTCTCAATTTGTTCTTTTAGTCTATAATAATTGTGTTCTTTTATCATTGCACATCTTGAAGTCAAGTATACGCCTAAGTATTTAACTTTTCTCATCACTTGTATATCTAATTTCTCTTCTATTTCTCTTTTTTGTTTTTCTGTAGTGTTTTTCACCAAAATTTTTGTTTTTTCTTTATTTATTTTTAATCCAGACACTTTTCCATAATTTTCTATTTGCTGTAATAATTTTGGGCCTGTAATTTGTGGTTCCTCTAAAATAAGTACCAAATCATCCGCAAAAGCTTGCAATTTATATTCTTCTTTTTTAATTTTTATCCCCTTTATCTCTTTATCTCGCCTAATATTTCTATTTAATATTTCTAAAGTCAGAATAAACAATAATGGTGATAAGGGACATCCTCATCTAGTACCTTTCATAATACCAACATTTTCTGTCATTTCGCCATTCATCATTATTTTAGCAGATTGATTGTCATAAATCGTTTTTATTGTATTTATAAATCTCCCCCCAAAGTCCATTCTCTGTAATTGTTCTATCATAAATTGCCAATTCACATTATCAAAAGCTTTTTGGGCATCTAAAAACATCATCGCCATTTGTTTTTCTGAATGTCTCTCATAATACTCCAGAATATTCAAAATTACCCTCATATTATCTCTAATTTGCCTTTTAAGTAAAAATCCATTTTGATCCGTATGAATAAGTTCATTTAATGGTCTTTTTAATCTGCTCGCCATTATTGAAGCAAAAATCTTGTAATCCACATTTAATAGTGAGATAGGTCTATAGTTTTTTATTAATTGCAAGTCTGTATCTTCTTTAGGTATAAGTGTTACATAGGCATCCCTCCATGAGTCGGCTATTCTTGCTTTCATTAAAAGTTCATTGAATAGTTCCAGCATTACATTACTCATCACTTCTTGTAATGTTTTGTATAATTCTGCTGGTAAACCATCCGGTCCTGTAGGTTTTCCATTTTTTTGTCTTTTTATTGCTTCTGTTAATTCCATCATTGTTATTCTTTCTTCTAGAATTCCTTTGTATTGATTTGTTATTTTAGGTAAATCTGAGTTTTCCAAGTATTTTAATATCTCTTCCTCTGGGATTTTCTCTTGAGAATAAAGTTTTTTATAGTATTTTTGATTATCATCTTCTTTTCCTCGTTTCTATAATATAATTTCCCCTCTTCATCCTGTAAATATTTTATTTTCTTCTTCTTCTCTTTTTTCAATTTATATGCTAACCACCTTCCTGGTTTATTTGCATTTTCAAAAAAATTCAGTTTAGTTATTCTTAATTTATTTGCTAGTTGTTCCTGTTCATTTAAGTTTATTTCATGTTTTTTCAATTCCATCAACTTCTTATTTTGAATATCTTTTTGAAATTCTTTCTCTAAGTTCTTATACTCCTCTTCCAATCTTAATCTGTTTTTGTCTTTTCTTTTTATTCTTTTCCCCCAAATATGTTATTGCCAGACCTCTAATATAAGCTTTCATGGTATACCATACAGTCTGAAGTGATGTGTCCTCTTTTTTATTTATTTTAAAGAAAAATTCTAATTCTTTTTCCATAAACTGTTGATGATCCTTTTCATTTAGTATTGTTACATTTAAGGTCCATCTCGTCCTTTTCTTTTGACCTTTCCATGTTATTATCATTGGATTATGGTCTGCCCAAATATTTGAGTCAATATTTACTTCTTGTATATTATCCATAAGTTCTGTTGACATCCATATCATATCTATCCTCGACCATGATAAATGTCTATTTGAATAAAAGGTATATTGCTTTTCTTTCGTATGTTTTTGTCTCCAAACATCTTGAATGCTCAATTCTTCTGTCATTGTGAAAAAAGATTTTGGCAGTGTTATTCTAGACTTTTTTATTTAACTTCGTTGTTTTATAGGCCAAATCCACATCTATTATAGCATTAAAATCACCCATTATATATACAAATTCATAATCCAGTTCTAGGATTTTTTGTGTAATCTTTGGTAAAATTCTTCTTGCTTTTCATTCGGGGCATATACTGCTATCAAAAGTATTTGTTTTAAATTCATTTTTATTTCCACCGTCAAAATCCTACCTTCTTCATTTTCAAAGCATAATTTAGGTTCTAATTTTTCTTTAATATACAATATCACTCCTCTCTATATGTAATATACAACACACTCTGTTGTATCAATGATGTAAATAGAACTCCTAATTTTGGATATTGTAATAATTTTACATGTTGTTTTCTAATGTGTACTTCTTGTAAACATATAATGTCCGTCTTCAAACTGTTAAATTTGGTTAAAGTTCTGTTTTTTTTATCGCCGCATTTAGTCCATTTGCATTTAGTGATATTGCTTTGATTTCTTCTTCCATGGTTTACTTGTTACCAATTTTTAACTTCATCGCCCTTGTCTCTCTTTGTTCCGTTGGATCTTTAGATCTCACCCCTCCCTTTAACGCTCTTTCTTTCCCGCAACTTTCTTAAAAGGATATTAAGCACATAGCTAGTCTTTATTTAATGCTGGCAATTGGGCCAAAATGTCCATCGCCAAGATATGCGGTCATAAAGCACAGCATTATGTGCCTGCACTGCTTAGCAATGAACGTTCCAGCACTACCATTGCCAAAATTAACTGAATCACCTTTAAGTGAGCCTTGGATAGTACAGTGGTCTAAAGCCCTGTTATTAACATCAGCTGCCTGCAATTATTGCAGGTTCGAATCTCACCAAGGCTCAAGGTTAACTCAGCCTTCCATCCTTTCTAAGGTAGGTAAATTGAGGACCCAGTTTGTGGGGGCAATAAGCTGACTTTGTATAAATATACAAAAGTATGAAGGCTATTGCTTAGCGCATTGTAAGCCGCCCTGAGTCTCCGGAGAAGGGCGGCATATAAATCAAATTAAAAAAAAGTCATTAAATGAGGCCCACATGTGATTGTAACTTCTAATTTCCTGCTGGCTTCCCCCATTGTCTTTGCTTATGGGAGGGTCACAAATTGTTATCATATGACTATGGGACACTGGGATGGTCAAAAATACAGGCCAATTGGCAAGTGCCTATTTTGTAGTTATGTGAATGTAGGCTTCTGTAACACCTGAAACTTTAGGAGCCAATTGTAAGTACCCCTTGTTCAGCAATGTTGTAAGTTTATATGCTTGCTGAATGAGTGATTAACTGAGAATCACCTATATTTTTTGGGTGGTAGTGGTCTTGAGCTGTTGAAAAATGGGGAAGGGTAATAGAGATCTTTATGCATTTAAATATTTTTTGCTTCATGGAAACAGCAAATATATTTGAATGCATGAAGAATTACAAATTAATTTTATTTAGAAATAATTTCAGAATAGTAATTGGCTTGTCTTTGTGAACAGCTATTTTGGAACAGATACAGTGGCTTATTTCAATTATCAAGTCCTACTTTTACATTGCATTTAGGTTTTGAACAAATTATTTGTTCATATCAATTGTACTCTGAGAAACAGGTATTCAATTTAGTGATAAATGCTGTGTTCCTACAGCAGCTGTTTTATAACAGAGCCCATCACTTTAAAAAAAAATGTGTTCAAAAATAATTTAAATCTTCAAATTATTTGAAATATTATAATATGTGTATTAGTGACATCTGCTACATAGATAGCTTATTGACTGCCTCATTTAGCACCATTTGAACTTACGATGGTGTAAAGAAATAACCCAAGGGGAAGTGAGATTGTAAACCTGTTGCAAGACACGATTTTCTGCTCAGAATCTTTGGTTGCTAAATGAGTACTGCCTATAGTGTTAACATATTTTTTCCAGTAAAGTGACTGATAGGAGACATTCTTAAAATATCAACTTTTAATTTTATAAATATCTTGCTGCTTTACTATACTATGCAGATTCTTATCTGATTTTACAGATTCTATGTACCCACTGTAGTCAATTATTATTTCTTCTTTGCTTGGGTTCGCAGGACAGCAAAATTAGAATTTATATTTTGGCTTATGTGTTAAGTAGGCCATTAAATTGTACCACTTTGAATTGGGACAAAGAAGAAAAAAATAGTATCTTATTCTGTGAGTAGCAAAAATAAAAATATGGATTCTAGCAACTGTTTACATAATATCTAAAAATCCTGATTTAACGTATATTTTAATAAATGGTTACATAAATTAGCAAAATTTCTGAATTGTTTGCTACATGATACAGCAAATTAGAGAAAAGGATAGGTTTGCAGAGGCATGTGTAATAATAATGATCCTGATTTGGTATTATGAGTGAATGTTGTTAGCATTACAGTGTACTTTTTTCAAGACCATTTTTCTTTGTTTTAAAAGTTTTGCTTACATTTGGTTCATATACTGTCAATTGTGAAAATATTTTAAAAATATGAATTCTTTCTAATGTTCATGATGTAACTGCCAGTGAAACAACCGTATAACTAGAAACAAATCTAGGTTTACAGTGTAAACAAATTGAGTCTCTTACCACCAACGTTATTCTTACAGTGTTTCAGTGAGCAAAGTGTGAAAGTGCAAAAAGAAAAATATTGATACAGACATTTTTTTGTAGCTTTCCTTGGGGAAATATTAAAATTTAGTGTAGTATGATGAAATTCTCCAACTATTCCCATTAAAGGAAAACTATACTTTTTTTCTTATTTTCGCTACACATTTATCATAAAATTTGTAATAATAATTTGTATGCAGGGTTGTATGATGAAGAATACTGCGACTTAGTTGGAGGCCTTTGAGGCAGTAAGCTAAGGGGGGAGATAGGACATAGCAAATATTGCCTCCAGCCCCAGAATTTCCAACCCCATAAACCTTGCCCAGTTCTTTTAGACCTCTTAATGACATTTCACAAGCACAATTGAGCCCAAAATTTATATTGCTAAGTGAGATATTTATTGAGTTTTGCCCCATTTTACAAATTTTCTTGCCACATTTGATAAGTGAATCAGTTGCTAAATTAGTAACATGGTTGTTAAATGAATCTGGCTTTCCCGTTGAATTTGCTTGTCAGAAGGTCACAAAAGTGATCACATCACCTCAGGACACTGCAGGCATCATAAATATGAACCCGTTGTCAAGCATACAAATGTAAATCACATGACCATGGGGATGCTGCAATGGTCACAAGTGTGGAAAATAGTCATAAGTCACTTTTTTCAGTTTAGAACAGTCATTAACGGTCGAGGAAGATCGTATATACAAGTGTTGGTAAGTACGAGCACAGGTATTCCTCATTTACTGACCATTTGTTCAGAAACCATTTGAAATTACCATGGTGCTGAAAAAAAACACTTTAGAGGCCATTTACAACCTTTGCACTACACCTTAATTACGTGGTAACCATTACAGTCAGTATAATATTGTCCTGTGCCGGACCTGCATTTTTCCCCCCTTTTTTCTCCCTTCACAGGGAGCAGATTGATTGGAAAGAAAGGGATTGCAGGAGAGCCCAGAGCTGGAATCTGTGGGAAAATTATGCAAACATCTTACAGGTTTGTTTTGAAATCTTCTCCTTTCCAATCAATTTCAAATAGGAGTAAACAGCTTATAACCCCAATTCGGACCAGAACTTCTATCGCTAAGGGAGGTGAGCACTAAATGAGACATACCTCATTTTACAACCTTTTTTTTTTTTGCAATGGTCGTTAAGTCAATCACATGATCATTAAGTGAGGCTGGCTTCCCTCATTGACTTTGCTCGTCAGGAGCCAGCGAGGAAGATTGAGAATTGTGATCATGTGAATCTGGGAAAGATATGCTGGTTGCCAAGCTTCCAAATTTTGATCAGAGGTCTCTGGGGATGCTGCAGTGGTTATAAGTGCAAAGACACAGTCATAGGTCACTTTTTTTTCTTTTGATGTATTTAAAATAGCAAACAGTTTACTTGTTTGAAATCCATCTCCAGTCTCTGCTCAGAAGTGTAGGGGATAAGGGTCAGGCAAAGGAGAAATTGCCGACACAGATTGCTTGCTTTTTTTCCCTCCTCTGCAGAGCAGAGAAATTGGAGAGGAGAGAAAGAAAGTTCAAGAAAGTATGTTGGTTGCATAATGCACCCAGCGCCTAGCCTCAACTTTCGATTGATTGCATTGCTTTTGATGTATACAAAACGCAGTACGCAGCACTCGAGAAGTCCAAAGGGCGAGGGAGTGGTTAGAAGGCAAACAAAAGCTGAAAGTGAGAAAGTGGGTAGTCTTTTCAACCGCAAAGCACAGGGGTGGTTACTTGATTTCCCAATTATTGACTGCTTAGCAGTGGAATTCCCAATCCCAAATAGAGTCTTCAAGTCAGGATCACAAGTAGTATCACAAGGATCACAAGTGGTTCCCCTGCTGCCTAACTGAATGGATTTAGTTGAGGGTGGGAAGCTGAAAGGTAATCCGAGAGGTTCCTTTATTTCAATAAGATTCAGAATAACAGAGTTGGAAGGGACCTTGTAGGTCCTCTAGTCCAACCCTCTACTCAAGCAGGAGACCCTATACCACAGGTGTCAAACTTGTGCACGTCACTTTGCTGTACCGTGATGTTTTGTGATGTTTTTCCCATTTGCAGAGCCTGGGGTGGGCATGGCCTGCATGTGACGCATCTGGCCCATGGGTCGCCAGTTTAACAACCCTGCCCTATACCATTTCTGACAAGTGGCTTTCCAGTCTCTTCTTGATAGCCTACAGTGATGAAGCACCCTCAACTTCTGAAGCTGTTCCATTGGTTGATTCTTCTCCCTGTCAGAAATTTCTCCTTATTTCTTGGCTGAATCTCTCCTTGATCAATTTCCATCTATTGTTCCTTGTCTGGCCTTTGGGTGCTTTGGGAAGTAGATTGTCGCCCTCTTCTCTGTGACAGCCCCTCAAACATTGGAACACTGCTATCATGTCACCCCTGGTCATTCTCCTCACTAGACTAGCCATGCTCAGTTCTCACAACAGTTCTTTATACGTTTTAGCGTCTAGGCCCCTAATCATGATTCATGCCTTTTACTCTTACTTTTTTAGCCATATGAAACCTTTGGGGGATGTCAGTCAGCTGGATAGGATGAGATGGTAATATTCAGGTATACATCATTACCCAGGCCATAGTGGGGATCACGTGGAAGTCTTGACCCAATGTCTGGAGGCTGTGAAGGATTGGAAGAGAAGTATCAGCCCTACAAGTAGGCCAGACTAAGACTCCAAATCCATATAACTCAGGACTATTACTGTAACAACTATACGAACAAAATCTTGTAAGACTGAATGTGCTTCTCACTTCTCTCATAGAGAAGGGCTTGCCTGAGGCATTTCCAAAACTAATTTCTTGCCCTTGGCCCCTGCCCTGCTGTACTGATCATTGCCTTGGTAGTGACTGTTCCACCTGTCATTCAAGGCCATTTCTTATGCTGTGTACAGGAAAGGACAAACTAAAATTAAACCCTTATAAATAGAGGTACTATTTTTAAAATTTGATCCGATTATTGTTAGGCTGAGGTTATGGGTAAAAAAAATAACAGTGCCAGTATTCCTTAAGGAACACGTTTGTGACTGAGGAGTCATCCTAGATCCATAATTACTACTAGATACACAAGTGGAAGGCCTGGGTAGGGGGTGTTTGCATAATTTCAGCTGGTGTATCAGGTATAGTTCTGTTTGGAGGTCCTGATAACAATCACCCATGAATTTATCAGCTCTAGCAAGGACTAATGAATTATATTCTACATGGGGCCCTATGTGCCCCAATTCCTCGTTATTTGGAAGATTTCCTACTCTAAATAGAATATTATTTCCCATTAGGTAGTTTAAGACTTGAGATTTAGGGAAGAAGAGTTGAGAAAACAATGCTTCTTGAATATACTTTCCATTCTTAAGGAATTCCTTACTTTTAGAAATTCAGATTGAACTCTCCCTGCTGGTTTTTAACAGGGTGGTCAATTGAAATTGTTCAGAGAATGTTGTGCAACTTTATGAGTGTATGGTATGCAGAGGTTATAATTAATTAATAAATATGTGAAATGCTTCAGTAACACTATCTTATCTTGGGTTAGTTCACCATGTTCTGTGGCAACTATACCCTTCAAGAAGCTATAGGAAATTTAACATAAGAATACTTTATAGGAGTCGGCCTTAAAGGTAAACACATATTTATTTGCTTTATCAAAGACTGAGATGATGTACTTGACACTAAGAACTTTGTTTATGGATATAAGGTCTGAGCCAGCTTACAGCAATAGTCAGCCAATTGGATAAAGTAGAATATATTACAGCTGCTTTAATGAGATCCTGATAAGTTACAATGAAATTAACTTGGAGAAATCAATGAAGACTTTAATTAGAACACTGGCTCTGGTGTGCTAGAATTCTTTGGGGGCATTAAAATAATAATGTTACACAGACTGCTCCTCATTTCCCTATTTATAAATCGGCTAGTATCTTGCTATTATACATAAGTTTAAAGCAGTCTCTCTGATAAGTTTTAATTAAACTTCTAGTCGCAGTGTAAAAGAAAATATACGCCTTATTAATGGAAACCTGGTACGTGTAGCAAAACTTGATAAAAACCAAATAGGAAGTCAGCAACATATGCATTTGCATTTTTAGCTGTTATCACCTATTTCTGTGTTGTTCTTTTTGTTCATAAGCCATCAAGAGTAGCTACAGAGTCAAGTGGCTTTTAAATGTGGATAAATAAATACAGATAAAATGTGGACGAATAACTGTCAGTAGTTAGTCCCTGATTTATGACTAAAATTGAGTCCAAGATTTTTGTTGTTAAGTGAGACAAATTTTTAAGTGAGTTTTGCCCCATTTTATGACTTTTCTTGTCCCAGTTGTTAAGTGAATCACTGCAGTTGATAAGTCAGTAACCCGGTTATTAAGTGAATCTGGCTTCCCCGTTGACCCCATCACATGACCCCAGGACACAGCAACAGTCATAAATATAAACCTGTTGCCAAGCAGCTGAATTTTGATCACATGATCATGAGGATGCCAGAAAGATAATAACTATGAAAAACCGTCATGTCACTTTTTTCAGTGCTGTTGTAACTTTGAACAGACACTAAATAAACTAATGTAAGTCGAGGACTACCTGTACTAATTTTAATGGTTATAAATGTAGAAGGGCAAATTAAGATTGTACCTGTATTCTCCAGAGCTTTGGCCCTAATAATGAAAGGATACAATTTATTCCCTAGAGGAGATTACTAATTCACATAAGGTGCACATTTATACAAGGGGAACACATTCTGTGTTCTTGTGGGAATACCTTTACTTTTTAAAAAAAAAAATACTAAAATGCACAATTTTAAAAGAATATAAAAAATAATATGAAAAATTTGCAAACAGTAAAATACAATCTAATGGCCAGCAAATCTAAAATGTTATGGCTAATATAATCTAGTACAGTGATGGCTAACCTTTTTGCCGTCGTGTGCCAAAAGTGGTGGGAGCGCAGTGGGGTCACACGCACACGTGCCCACATCCATAATTCTATGCGCTCCACCCCCCCGTGCTCCCCCCGCTTTTGGCATGTGATGGCACAGTGGACCCAGTAGGCCCGTTTTTTGCTCTCCCCAGGCCCCAGAGCCTTTCTAGGAGCCTGGGGAGGGCAAAAACAGCCTTCACCACACACCCAAGAGGCCCTCTGGAGGCCGGAAACAGTGTGTTTCCTGACTTCTGGTGGGCCCAGAAAGCCCAAAAATCAGCTGGCTGGTGCACGCATGTGTGCCAGAGCTGAGCTCGCGTGCCCACCAATATGGCTCTGCGTGCCACCTGTGGCACCCGTGCCATAGGTTCGCCATCACGGATCTAGTACATCTATTAGAAATTTCAAAGAAATTTCAAAGCCATTTTTAAAATCAGAACATGTTCCCTATTAACCTTCAAAACCTTCTGGTTAACGTAACAGAATTGAAATAATTAAAGGAAAAGGAAGAAAGAAGCATAGGCCAAATTTCACCAATAGTCCAAAAATTATAAATTGTGCTTAACAAATATTCATTATTGTGTGTTGTAAAATTTTAAAATTCAGTCATGTTTCTCAGTATTCCCCATTGTCATTCTTTTGTAGCAACGCTACTTATTTGAAAATACTGGAACCTGTTAACCACAATTTGCCCTATTTTTCCTGCATTCTGTTAAGGCAAGAGGGAGGATTATTGCTGTTCCACAAATGTAGCGCTGCTGTCCATTATTATTGTCCATTACTACCTTATTAATAATGTAACTGACGTGAAATGAATGCAAAAGTATAAATTATCTTCCGTTCGTTTATTAGTGCTGAATTGTTTGTTTATATTTTAGTCCTGGTTGTAGGTACGGCTTCAGCTGGATTTGCGCTTGCACCCGTGCCGTTTGACTTAAGCTGCTTCCTATTGGTCACCCTTGGAACAGGCCTGTCATCGTGTGCAGCTAATTCCATTAATCAGGTCAGTGTTTTATTAATAGCTTTTTCACATGTTTAGATCAGAAGCAACTTAAAAGTTTTCATTTGTACCGTTGAGGTTTTACTATGCTGAATCAAAGGATAAGCATGTGGAAACAAATATTTATGTTAGCAAAATAAAAATGTGAATTAAGTGGTATCAGGAACGCACAATAGAAAAGCAATGAATTGTGTAAAGCTAAAGGTACAGTTGGATCTTCTCAGCAGTGTTCTCAAATCTATTACCTAATGTCTGAGTAAAGGATTTCCTTTCTGTCTTTGATTGTTCGATGCACTGGTGCATTGATTTAAATTGGAGGAAACTTGTACAACTCAAGTTTTTTCTTGGAAAGTCAGATGCATAGAAGTTGATGCACTAAATCCAAATTTCTTAAGCTTTATAGTGCTTTACAGACATCACACATACATCTTTCTTTAGTTGCATTGGCATTTTAGTTGTAACAGTCTTTGGAATAGTATGGTATGGAACATCCCATAGCCACTTAATCCAAACAGATAAAGGATACTTTGAAGCATTGCCCAAAGGTGCTTTTTTCAAAAAGCAACTGGACTTCGTTTTTCCTGAAAAAAAAAGTCCAGTTGCCTTTTGAAAAAAAGCACTTTTGGGACAACCATGGCCTGCATGACTGAGAATCCCCATAGACATTTGAAGTATTGCCTGTCATTCCAGGAGGTATCGCTAATGAATCCAAACTTTCTTTTTTTTAGGTTTAAAAAACAGTTTGGGAATCTCTCCTCCCTACCCACTCTTGAAAAGGGAATAAAGCTTTTGTCTGCATTCTGCATGCTATTTCTTAATTTCCAATTTAGAGAGTTCAGCTTCATTGGAATGAATTTAAAGAGACTTGGAAAGAAATGATCAGTGTACAAAATAAACTCATTCATTAAAAAGTATCACTAAAAAACTTCTTATCTTTACATACTGTATATGAGTCTAAGCCTCTTGTAATTCTCCCTCCCAAGCCAAGAAAAGACTATCAGAAGGCTTCTTTTCATTTTTAAGTAATTGTAGCTTAGAATTATGTCCAACCCTCAAACTATAATTAATTCAAATTATGGTCTATTCTAAATCAACACACTAATTTTAATTAAACTATATTTAGTTTTAAGGTTAGTTTATATTAAGGTTTAGGTGACTGAACTAATTTAAAAGATACTTGAAAGAATAAGAATGCTTACAAAATCTGCAGACTCATCATGTAAAAATAGAGTAGTTTGTTGCTACATTCAAACTAAGCTACAATGTGTAGGTTGCTTTGAATTGTAGTCTTAATTGAGAACGTGTGTTTTTCAGACATGATAGCAGATTCTGGAAAGTAAAGTTCATATAATCATAAAACATAAGGATTGGAACTTACCTTTGAGATCATCTATTGCAAACTACTCTCCTAAATACCATGTCCAGACTGGACAGATTGCTGATCTGTAGCAGGAGTTTTCTTTTTTCCCTCCGGATGTGAACATTTTTGTTTCCTGGAATTCCTGATCATTTTTTTCTTAGTTCCCTGTGGGACCCCATAAGTTCTCCTGGGGTCATCCTAGAGTTCCAAGGAATACAGTTTGAAAAAACCTTATGTGTGACATATCTCCCCAATAATATTATAATTGTTTCCCTTTTTCTGTATTTAGGCGCCTTCATGCCCAAATGTTTAGATATACCGGTAATTTGCTTTATATATAAAATGCCTCCTCTGCTTGATATAAGATTCAGTTTAAAGACTTTTGGGTCAGACTTACAAAGTATCTTCCCAGTGTATTTTTCACAGCTCTCATGAAGTATATCTCATCCCTTGTCAGGCATCTGCCTTCATGGAAATTCATACCATGATTAAAGAATCCAAAGTATTTCCATAGTCAGTTGTTCACTTCCAGTATTCTTCCTTGTAGTGTTTTCAAAGCATGAATGGCCTGGATCAATGGAAGGAGATTTTTCTTCCTGTTCAAACAGATTGTCCATTTCTGCCAGGCCTATGGAATATAACACCATCATAAGAAAGGCAAAAGGAGTAATCTGTTCCATTTTCATTCAATATATAATAATAAATATTATTAGCAATGTATGCACCAGGCACATATAATTGGTTGATTGACTAATTCAAGCTATGATGATGGCTCAGGTTTAGTGGGTCAGCATTTGTTCAGTGCATTGATTAGACTTTTGATCTATGTTGCCTTTATCAATTTTAAAGTGGTGTTGATTCAATACATAGAGAAAAATTGTGGGAAAACTGACAGTTACAACTGTAAATTGCAATTTGCTTCATTTAATTATAATGATGTATGAAAACAACTGTATGCAAGTTTGATGTGCCATTCTTGGAGGTCTCTCTGTTTCAATATCTATTTTTAAAAATTAAATGTGTATACTTGCTTTTGTCTTTTTCATTTTTTAATCCTCCATTAATGTCCTATGTAAAAGCATGTTTTATTATCTAATAATAACTACTGTACACTTGTTACAATATGTGTTTGACAGCTGTTTACGTTCCCCTAAGAAGGAGGTTTCTGTCACTTCCTCTTCTTTGGGGCAAAAACTTGAATCCATTTCTTTTCAGAGCTTAACAGTCCTCTTCCTCAATCTCTGAGGCTTTTGGCAGCAGGTCTTCATCTGGAAGACTAGAAATAATGTTAGCAAGGGGACTGGGATACTTTCTAAAGCGGCAGAGGAAAAGAACTTTCCCTTGTGTCAATTCTTCCATTTTATCATTCCTTCCACTTGGCTTTCTTTCATCATCTGGGAGACTTCTTGACTTCGTTTGTTTATACTAGACCTTTCAGTGCCCAATTCAAGATTTCTAACCTTCTATAGTAAATTTGAGGATGAACAGTTTGTCTTTAGCCTCTTCATGCTGTGTGCTAAGAAGGCATTTAGGTTGCTCTATCCCTGTGATGGTGAACCTACAGCACATGTGCCACAGGTGGCACACAGAGCCCTCTCTGTGGGCACGTGAGCTGTCACCCCAGTTCAGTTCTGCTGCCCATTCGCACGCGCCTCCCACCAGCCAGCTGCGCAGGGGGCATGCAGGGTGTGTGTGGATGCGTGGGGGGGGCACATGCATGGGGGCTGCACATGCATGCATGGGGGGTGGGGGGCATGCATTGCATTTTGGGGGTTCAGGCACGCGCACAGTTTGGGCACTTGGTCTGGAAAAGGTTCACCATCATGGCCCTATCTTTTACTCTTCATTAACTCTTGGTTATATTTTATGGAATGCTAAAATTAGTTATGTATAATGTGCATCTTAAATTACTATGTTTCAGACAGTGAGCAATTTCATATTTGATGATACCAAAGTGTATGGGTATATATGCACAGATAAGACAAGTAAGCCAAAATTCATTAGATGATCGTTTTGAATTGACACACTAAAAAATGTTGCATGGCTCATTGTTTGATCAACCTCAGTGAGCAAGAAATCCTATTAGTCGTTTATATATATATATATATATATATATATATATATATATATATATATATATA